>JALIZF010001016.1:0-126782 GCA_029948255.1 Telmatactis stephensoni | reverse complement strand
AATACAACTGATCCCCCTATGATTTCTCCCTCCCCCCTCTCATAAATAATGATGTGTCCCTTAATCAAAATAGTGACTGCTCAAATTAAACAGATGCAATACTTCATAATTCCATTTTAGGTTGTATCATTACACATTTTGACCAAGTATGCGACCTGGAACAGGAATGAGGGGACGTGGATTACCCCCAAGTTGTATCCTATGGATAAAACTCTTAGTATGATAATATTTGTATAACACTTACAGGTAAAATTATTGCATTATTGACGGATTTCAAACCGTGGGGAACTGGGAACGAGTCCCTGAATATTACGCCAATCAATGCAAGACCCACATATTCAGAAAGAGCATATTAAGTTTAACAATATTCCAAAGGCTGGTGTTAAATGGTTCAATATTGAACAAGATACAGCCATTTAAAAAACGAAAAAATTACAAAGAAATGTATCCATGGGAATCCGGACAAATGCTGTCCCGCAGTTTGAAATTCGGCAATTGCAACTGTATTTTTCCAGCTGGTTAGAATTTTGTCTTTTCTGATCCAATGATTTAATCCTTGGGGGCAGAGCTACATGTAATATTTCAAATCATCCGTTGATTGAATGAATTCACATACAGTATGCTTCACCCCCAAGAATGATGGATGGAACAGTGTTATTATTCAGTATTTCAATTCATGATTCGGCATTATTCCTTGACTTCATGACAAAATTTAGCCATGGGAAGAGTTCCAACAGGTAGGCTTAATTTTTTATTTTATTTTATCTTACTTTTTCTTTTCTTTTTAATTGAAATTTACAAATTGCCAGTATACATTACTATATAAAGGCAGGAATGACCACAGAGTAAGGAAACTTCAAAACAGGGTCCCTGTTTGATTAGTTATCAATTTGATGGAAGTGAAAAATTAAGTTAACATTTTATAATTTAGTTTACTAAAATATTTTACAAATTATCTGGTTAATATTCAGCTGATCATTTTATTTTCTTTCTTTTCCTTTTCATGACAATTCTTTAGCTGCTATGGTAAGTTTTACATGGAAATTTTCTGAACTGACCTGCATGATCAAATTGTGTCTTGGCCTTTGGAATTCATGGGTACTTACAGTTTGATCAGAGAACATTTAATCTTGCATGGTCCCTAGTACTTTATATACTGTACTATCCTGATGGTGTTTAAAAACTATGTAATATGTCACTGTGAATATGATTGTACATGTAATAGACCACTTTTATTAGCTTCATATGCATATTGCCCATTTCAGACCACATTGCCATTCTCTTGTGAGGATTGTTCTTTTATGATGAACACATGGTGTTACTGTCAGTGGGACGTCTTTACCAGAACATGAGCTGAGTGTGTAGAAGCCTGTTTATTCAAATTATTATTTTGCTATACATGTATGTGTATCTCCAAATTTAGACCTCGTGAAGGTTTTGTATTACACTTTACTCATCATCATGAGAAGAAAAAGTTCAAAAAGCATGAAAATTGAGGAAAGGTCACACTACCACTTTGTATATGACAATGTGAATCAAATTGAAATACTGCTCTCTGATTGGCTACCTAGATGGGCTAGTAATTAAGTACCTTGTTATGTTGGGTGACCACAGTAGTGGGTGTTGCACAGTAAAATATTTATACATATATAGTATAATAATTATACAGTACATGTTGTATGGAAGAATCAAAGTTCTCCTAAGAGTGGCATTATGTACCATGGTCTGCAATGGGAAAACAAACAATAGAGCTGAAGAGGTCTTTTAATTTGCTTCTGATATAGAACCCAGGAACTGCTCGTCCAGGTTCAAGAGGTGGAGAGGCACTTGCAGGAGGTAATTTAATAAAGCTAATATTTTATAAAATTTACATATAAAAAGTATATATATCAATTGAGGCTCCATTTCATTGTGAGTGACGTACATACACGCTGGGCACCCCAAAATTGGCAAGGTTAAATGGGCACAATCCACAATCCTAATGGGAACAAAATGGGAAAAAATTAGAATTATTTAAAGTATAATCAATGGAGGATGGAAAGTTAACAGGGGTTGTCACTCAAGGTTTTACTGTATTATAATAATATATGTTATTTACAATACAGTGGATAGTCTAAAATTAATTCCATTCCAAAGTAATACCATGACATAATACCAATAACATGATGGTTGTGTTTACATGTATCTAAAAAATTATCGAAAATTATAATTACATTTATTTAGAATTTTTTATATTTTTTATTACTAAAAATTATATTTTTAGCTCTCAATGCTCAAATCAGAGTAGCAGACAGACCAATGACAAGGCAGGGACTTCTTGGAGCCAAGACACCAGCAAGAGGTTTGTATTGAAGCATGAAGTTTATTATATAGGTCAGGCATCGGGGAAATTGACCAGCTGTGGAGATGACGTTGGAGGAAATTGCTGGAAGTCCTGTCTTGCACATCAACTAAAACAACTTTTCGAAATAAAATAATAATTATAATAAAACTACTTTTGGAAATGAATATTATTTGGTAGTCTCGCCCTGATGTCACAGCCACATGTCCTCCAATTTTCAAAATCATATTCATGAACCCCCAGATTGAAGGCATGAAGTAGAAAGGCAGGGACTAGTAAGATTATAGCTACATGTATTTCTTTGAAGACATTATTGTAGTTACTTTCTCTTTGTTTCTAATATATTAGGTCCTCACCGTCAAGTGCAAGACAAGTCCTATTATATGGGACAGTTAAGGTATACATTGTAAAATATGGTTAACCAAGTGAAACACATTTATAAGTATTTTTAGTGTTCTTACTAGTCATGACATATACTTTGGACAAAATTATGAAAATCGAAATTATATTAATTGTCAGTGGTTAACTTTTGTCAGAGAAACATTTTGGACAGTGGTCAGTCTAGAAGAATCTTTGAATGGCTGCATGTAGCAATCAAAGTGCATTTTTTTGCTTTTAATTTTCCCAGGGCTAAAATGACAGAACTCAATACTGAAATTACAAAGTTGCGCAAGGAAGTGGACCAGTCGAACCAGGAAAATTCTACTTATCTTACTTATGAAAAGAAGTATGTATTGTACAGTATACTGTACATGCCTTGCATGATTTGAAGTATAATTAATATATTGTTCCTGCTTGTCATAATCATCATCATCGTATCATCATCTATCATCTTTTGTCACTTAAATTATGATCAATACATTCATGTACTGGACAGTACTAAAATTAGGAAGTACATGAAACATCTCTTTCTAACCGAGCTCTCTGTGACTATTCATCTATCTGTGACTATCTATCTATCTTGCTGCGACATAAAGAATGAAAAATTTCACACATTCTTTTTACAGATAAAACATAATATTATAAAGGCACACGCACATACGTGCATACAGTGTACTGTACGTAGATCTTCTGTCAGTATAGGCTTATTATGAAAATGTTTTGTCTGTGGTGTAAAATCCAGACTTTATACGTTGGTTTCTCTATTTCTTTGATTCATTTAGAGCTGAAACTCTGGCTACAGAAATCAAAGAACTGCAAGGCAAATTAGCTGACTATAACACAGTAAGTGTATTTTGTATGTTATAGTCAAATGTCATCAAGCAGACACCCCTGCAATAGACCAATTGGCCCTTAGCTGTCACATGGAGTACTTCAATTCATGTTGTCACAAAATTTGTTCAGACATTGTCACTGAATTGTTGAATAGAATTATGTACAGTCAAACTTTTCCATAATAATTTTATTGACAAGTTTTGATATAACCTGATTTATAGCAAAATGACCAAATCAAGCCAGAATATTTTTTACACTTGTACAATAATTCACTGACAATGTCCAAACAATGTTGTGAACGTAACATGAAGTACTCCACGTGATGGCTAGGCCCCAATCGGCATATACCAGTCATAGACATTTATGTGTATAATAATTTATAGATTTTAGCTTCATTGCCTTATAATAAATTGATGGTTCTTCTCCTTGCAGCTTGTGGATAAACTCAATACAGATACAGAGATGGATGACATCATTCAGGACTATAATGCAGTAAGTTTTAAGACATTTTTTGATACTTGTTTGGAAACTAATAGATATATTATAATAAGTAAATAATGTAATTACATGTATAATATTGTACATTTGATTGTACATGTTTCAGCTAACTAAGTGATGCCATATTCTTCATATTTTAGTTGAAGCTTCAAAATGAAAGAGAACAGAAGTCTATTGATGAGATCTTCACTCAAAGACAAGAGTGAGTCAAATACTGATAGTGTACATGTATACAGTTGTATTGTTATTCATTAATAACCATTACTAAAAATCATCAATTGTGTAGTTCCCAAATATCCAGACCCCCACCAACGAGGGATTTTGAAATTCTGGAGGGGAGAGGGGTCAGAGAAAGAACAAAGTTACAGAATTTGTATCAATGGAAGAAAAATTGAAGTTCCAGAGGATGGGTGTCCATTTACAAATTCCCTCCATGGTAGGGGTATGGATATTTTCTGGAACCACACAATCATAATCATCATTTGTCACAGTTTCAGTCATATTTCATATTAGGTATTTAACATATTTATTGTGTTAGAAAAATGAACTTGTTATTTTCCATCATTAACTAAAGATCACCATCCTGATTGTTCATCATCATTATCGTCATTATTTTTAGCAAAGAAAATCAGATACAGCAGTTGGAGGTAGAACTTGACCAAGAGCATCGCATGGCAGAGAGTCTTGTAGAGGATATGGTAGGTTATTTGATTGCTCGTTTTAAAAGGTAGAATTGTCTCAAATGCATGGAAATTGCTCTTTTCTTCTTTATAGCCACCAGACCAAAAGTCCAAGTATGTGCATCTGAAGAATATCAACAAATCATTACAGTCTGTGAGTACTTTATTGAATCTGTTGGTAATAAATAGTTTACCAAAACTACATGTATTTACAAGGTTCTTATGTGACACTTGGCCTGCATAGATACTACTAGGCATGAAGTGTGCAAGTTCAGTCCAGAACTCAGTACATGTATATATATGATTTATTAGATAGAAAGATATTCAACTTAGTAGGAGAGGAATAATATCAGATTCTTGCTTCACTTTCACCTCCATCCATCTGGTTGGCTCAGTTGGTTGAGCCCCAGTCTTCAGTGTGAAAGTTTGGGGTTCAATTACCATGATGGAGCTAATTATTTACCTCACTTGGACATTTTGGATAGCATCTGCTATCCTTCTTCAGCAGAATGTTAATGCTGGGACAGAATGTTAATGCTAGGACTACAACATATATAATATAGTCTGTATTATAAAGTGATTGTAATTGTATTTTCATTTTGTCAGGATTTGGAACAAAAGCAGCAGGAACTTGATGCCCTGAACTTGAAAATTGTTACTCTTGAAGAGGTAACATTTTGTTAATAAATCATGGATTTCTTTGTTAACTAAGATGTCTGACTTGTCATTTTTGACATCATTTTCCAGGAAGTTTCTTCCTCTCCAGTTAAACAGGAAGCAGGTATGTAAAAACAACAAAAGTGAGATTACATTTCCCCAGATAACTGGGTTACCTGTGGTAGGTAAGATGAACTACATGTAAGTGTACCCCAGATGTCTGGATTTCCTGTGTTATAGATGAGAGAAATATTGTTAGCTACAGTAGGATACATGTTAGAGGGACTAAGTTAGTGTCCCCAGAAGTCTGGGTTGCCTGTGGAGGGTAAGATACATTGTGCACAAGTAATCCCTTTATGACTGGGCTAGCTGTGGTTTAATGTTCCCAAAAGTCTGGGTTACCTGTGGAGGGTTCTGGTACTACTGGATATTACATATCTGAGAGAGCATTTTCTATGTGTACCCATCATTGGCAATAATGACGTATTCTTGGTAATTCTAGCAATGGTAGTTTTATTTTTTCTTATCCTTCAACTATAGTGAGCTTATATGAAAAACTCAATGAACTTGAAGAGAAGAAAAGAAGCATATTGGATGAGATGGAAAAAGAAAACAAAAGTTCACCAGCAGAGGAAAAAGAGAGGCTTCTAAAACAGGTAAACAGAACATGTAATACAAATATGCCTAGATGTATGATCATGTTTCATTTACGACTAATGTATACAGACAATGGCTTGAAGGTTAAGGTCAGAGTTCCAGTGTTTGTTCTTCAGTGTAATTTTTATTTACTCCCATATACGTATTGTTCCATCATTTATGAATACTCGGGAATTAGTTTTTGTAAGTTCTATTGATAAAACTCTTTATACTATCAATATTTAATTGCTTGTAGGTTTCCTAATCGTCAATGCAATCTTGCATTTTATAGCTAGACTTAGTGACTCTGTAGGAGATCACTTGCTTCTGAATTCTTTAGACTATTCTCTTGATTGCATTAAAATATAATTTATACATCACCAGGTCAAGGAGGATAACCAGGAAATTGCAAGCATGGATAGAAGGTACATGACTTGTACAAAACAAATTGACAGGCAGACAAACTTACAGACACACAGACACACAGACACACAGACACTCAGAAAGAACCAGGACAATAGACATTTAATGCTTAAACATTTATGGTCTGTGGTCAGACACGAGTTGTATGGCAGTACAGTGCAGTAGAATATATAGTGTGCCATTTATAAGCCTTTGACCTGATGTTGAGCCACATCCTTGTAATTCAGCCATTAGGCTGCAATGTAGATGTATACCTCCCCAAATTATTATTATGATATTATAAGAGTCTAATTAAGAAAGATCAGGAACAGAAAGCTACCATAGTCAGAGATGCAGACAGTAAGTGTTGCACAGAAAAAGTGATTAGTAATAGGTATGCAAATTAAAGTCTCTAAAACATTTTTGTTTTTGCTTTTTTAGGATTGGAGAACTAAAAGAAAAGATTGAGTCCTTGAATTCAGAGATCCAACAGCTAGACATGGATTTAGAAGAGCACCAAGGTATTGCCTAAATGTGCTGTCCAATATATTAATATTATCAATAACTGATAGTAACCAAGGCTGCCACCTAACAGGCACCCATAGCCAATGGTACCTTACATACAAGCTTGGGCAAGTAAAGTTTTAAGAGTATGAAAAGAATCAGTCAGCTCCTAAATTTAAATTTTGGAGGCCCTTTGAGCCCCTAATAATTTTTCTTAGGAAACTGAAGCAGCAGCTTTTGTAAATGAATTGAAGGGAATCAAGTTCATTGTTTGTAATCAGGGACTATTCAAAATAAATGATGAATTCAACAATAATAATTTATTTATTACATACAGTATGATTATCAATTGTAAACTAGCTCTTTGAAAAATCTCAATCCACTAGTCAGAATTGACAAGCATTTATTGTGCAATCAAGGCCAATTTAACTTCACATCTTCTAACTACACAAGCACTTTAATTATTAAAATCAATCTTAATTAAAATCAATCAATCTTATTGATACATTAATGAAAAAATACTACCTGTGTTGCAGGTGAAAGAAATTTGAAGTACAAAGAACTCAAGAAGAGAGAAGAAACTATGCAAGGTGATTAAGTAGATTTTTATCTTATTGACAGAGTTACCTGGAAAGCAATCTAAAAGTTGTTGCAATTTATTTTCTTTTGTAGAATTTCTGGATACTTTTGAAGAGAGCAAAACAAATGAACTGGTACAATAACAGATAATAATTCATTGAATAAGAATTGTAATATAGAAGTTCAAATAATATTTCCCTTGATAATTGTCCCCTGTTCACCAAGGTACAATCATGTGGGTAGTGTTAGAAGGACATATTGATCCCCTGATGACTGGGTTGCCTGTGGTTGGGTTGCTTGTTGTACCATTACAGGAACAAAGTTATCCCCTGATGACTGGGTTGCCTGTGGTTGGGTTGCTTGTTGTACCATTACAAGAACAAAGTGATCCCCTGATGACTGGGTTGCCTGTGGTTGGGTTACTTGTTGTACCATTACAGGAACAAAGTGATCCCCTGATGACTGGGTTGCCTGTGGTTGGGTTGCTTGTTGTACCATTACAGGAACAAAGTGATCCCCTGATGACTGGGTTGCCTGTGGTTGGGTTGTGGTTGGGTTGGTTGATAGTGCAAAATTAATAAAGGGATCATCTGATGCCTGGGTTACCTGTGGTATTACATGTATGAGAGGACCAAAGTGGATGGTTTACCTGAAGTATTGAAAGAGGAAAAGTGATGGCTGGGTCACCTGTGATAGTTTGAGATTAACAAAATTCATCCCCTCGTGGATTACCTGTGGTTATGATTCCCTAATGGACGGGCTACCTGTGGTTATATGATCCCCTGATGGCTGGGTTACCTGTCGTTATGTGATTCCCTAATGGTTGGGTGACCTGTGGTTATGTGATTCCCTGATGGCTGGGTGACCTGTGGTTATGTGATCCCTGATGGCTGGGTTACCTGTGGTTATGTGATCCCTGATGGCTTGGTTACCTGTGGTTATGTGATTTCCTAATGGCTGGGTTACCTGTAGTCTCCTACGCAGCCGCAGTTTTGTTGTCACGCTAGGGCTAAGCCATAGCGTGACAACAAAACTGCGGCTGCATAGGAGACTAAGTTACCTGTGGTTATGTGATTCCCTAATGGTTGGGTTACCTGTGGCTATGTGATCCCCTGATGGCTGCAACTCGATGGCTGGGTTACCTGTGGTTATGTGATTCCCTAATGGCTGGGTTACCTGTGGTTATGTGATTCCCTAATGGCTGGGTTACCTGTGGTTATGTGATTCCCTAATGGCTGGGTTACCTGTGGTTATGTGATTCCCTAATGGCTGGGTTACCTGTGGTTATGTGATTCCCTAATGGCTGGGTTACCTGTGGTTATGTGATTCCCTAATGGCTGGGTTACCTGTGGTTATGTGATTCCCTAATGGCTGGGTTACCTGTGGTTATGTGATTCCCTAATGGCTGGGTTACCTGTGGTTATGTGATTCCCTAATGGTTGGGTGACCTGTGGTTATGTTATCCCCTAATAGCTCAGTGGGTTACCTGTGGTTATATGATCCCCTGATGGCTGGGTTACCTGTGGTTATGTGATCCCTGATGGCTGGGTTACCTGTGGTTATGTGATTTCCTGGTGGCTGGGTGCCCTGTGGTTGTATGAGAAATCAACGTGCATTTTCATGTAGTTTTCATGTAGTTTGATCAATTTACTTTTGATTGTTAATATATCAGAGTCGAAAAACCGAACTAGAAAACAATATTGTATCACTGCTGGAAAAAATGAGTAGGGTAAGTGCATCATTAGAGCGCTTTTCGTATGAGTGGGAAAGTTGCCGTACCGTGACCATGTCAGTGCCGTTATGTCTATGAAAACATTTGAAATTCCTGCCGCAAGTCTGTACTGTGTGGTGACTGTGCCGTTTTTCCCAGTCATATGAAATCTGCTATATTTTTTCATTGAAGCTATCTTCATGTACCTAATAAATGATGAGTCATAATTATATAATTATGTGCTTGCTTTGCCAATTGCTGCAAACAATGGCACCTATACCTCCCATATATGTTGACTATTGAAATCATCAAAAAGTTAATGTTGATTTAAACAGTTTATTGATGGTTTATTTATAGGGTATGGTGCGTACCAAACACATGCCAACTGCTGGTGAGCTCAAGAAAATGCAGGTAATTACATTATTGTACTGTACATGAATGTATTTAGATTTGAGTAGCCATCAAGAGAGATTTACTGATAGAAGGCATTAATCACATGGTTTCCCTGGACATAAACCAGTTTTTTAACCCTTCAATCATTGTCCCTGTACAATATTTGTTTTACCAGGATGATTTGTCCTTCAAAGAAAATGAAATGCAGAAGTCACAGGCAACTGCTTCCTCTCTTGCATCAGGTAAGATGATAAACATAATTTATAAAAGAGCCTGTTACCTTTGAAACCAATACTTAACAAAATAATAGCCCTTTTTATCTAGATTGCACACACATCTTGAAATCAACATCAAAAGTACCTTTGAACACAATTTCCAAACTTCAAATGGGCTATGAGTCTAGAATATAGCATAATTTTTCATAGTAAATGACAAAAATTGTTTTAGTTATAAGAACTTTCAAAATTTAAACTTAAAGGGGTTAGTTGAAAATATTTTTTACTTGGTCTGTCAACAGCCTGTCAATTAAGCTGGGCATGCAACCTTGAGAAAGCGCTCTATAGAGTAACTTTTTCTGTGCTCTGTTAACTCATTCATTATCAATGTTATTTATTTCCTTTTCTTTGATAGAACATGCTCGTTTGCAAATGGACTTGGAGAAAGTGGAACAGGTATGAACACCAAGTGTTTATATTAAATTTAATAACTTGTGTTGAAACTGAAGCTCAAAATACAACTATTGAAGAAAAGAAACAAATTAAAAGAAACAAAATTTCCATATGATTAACATTTCAGCATTCTTTTAGTGTTTCTTTTCTCTAAAGTTGTGCTTACATGGATCTTGTTAATAGTGCATGACAATAGAGCAGATTTCATATGAGTGTGAAATGGGCCACACTGTCTATAATGTGCCACAATGTCTATAAGTAATGTATAAAGAACAAGAGAGTGTATTATACTGGTGGATAAAGACCCGAGCCTGAAGGCAAGGATCTTTAGACCCAATATAACATGCTCTCGAGTTCTTTATATTACTTACATGTATCAAATAAATTTAATGTCTAGCTGTCCAATATCATATCTGACTAGAATTTTCCAAGTTTGACTATTTTTGGCTTAGAAAATCCAAGTTAAAGTTTATGCCAATTAACCAAAATCTTTATCCAATATAAAGATCTATGTTACGGTTAGTGATTTCTATAATTGTGTTTTCTAATGAATTATTAATGAGTTTGGTAAGAACATTGGAAATTCCTGACCTAACTGTGTGGTGCTGTTTTCACAGTCATACAAAATCTGCTCTATGCTATACAGTCAGTCAGTCTGATCTGCAGCTGAAGTGATCTGATTTGAGTAACGCTCTTTTTTTAGCTGGAGAATAAGATCACAACAGAGCTGGACAGTTTGAAAGAAAAGATTGCAACAATGGAAAAGGTGATTCTTTAGCTGTTTAGTGAATCTTGAGTTTGTAAAAGAACCAGGGTTGGCCTGATTAAGGGACTTCTGGCTCTCCTCCCATCATCTGTTGTCTCAGTATGGACATGAATTTATATTTTGAAACTGCATTGATATCACAGGAACTTGAAACCTACAGTGACTTGGAAACACTTAGAGAGCAGTCACGGGAAAAGAAAGTGGTAATGTATTAACTTTTCACTCCATAGATCAGCATCCTAGTCCAGGGCAGGCAAAACTTGTTAATTTGCTCTCACTTGCATTGGAAAGACTGATTTTAGTCCAATGTTAAGATTTATGCACCTGTCAATGTTAAGCCCAAGGGAAGGGGGCAGGGTATGCTCAGAGGGATTTTACATTTTCGTTGATGCCAAAGTCAAATTTCTCACCCCTGGGCACCTTATGCATGTCAAATTCTATACTGTATATTGCTACCAGTACATTTCTTTATTCTCTTGGTCAATTGAAGATGGTGACCAATGTCAAATTTCCCACCCAAGGGAGAGGAGTTTATGTCAAATCCCCTGGGTATGTCTGTCCCCCATGGGGCTTAGCATTAACAGCTGCATTATATTGGTTGGAGCTGATACTTAGACCTACAGAAATCAAACCGCCAATGGCGAAGTAACTCGTGGATTGACCGAGATGACCACAGGAAGCCCAAACACAATTTTTTTAGTAAAAATAACGAGTTTTCATTTGAAGACAAAAATCCAAATCAATAAATTAATAATTTATTTAGCGAAGAAAGAGTCATTAGCTATAAAAGAAAAAAAAATCTGTCAAAAAAAAAGTGAAAAAAGAATTCCCCGTAGGGCCGGGATTTGAACCCGGACCTCACGATTGTAAAGCCAAGACCATATCCACTATACCATCCAGAAGTTGAATGGTTTCTTCAGGTGAATTTTGTATATTTATTGTCAGAGTGTGGTTATAAAACAAATGCAAAAATGCTTTTCTCTCTGTGCTCTGTAGCAAAATGTCGCTATAAAGATAAAAGAAATTACTTTACAAAACACTAAGCCAATAAACTAACTCATTACGCCTTTTTGTTGCTGTTTTCGGCTAGCGGACTCGAGGCCTTCACGGCGGCGACCGACGACTGCTTTCAAAATGTTTTCGTTTGTTTAACTTAACTTATCTACTTTGACTCTTGTGATAATAGAGTACGAACACTAAAAGCTTGGATTACTTTGATGTTGCACTTGAAGAGATTTTTGTCGCTTGATAGCGATGTACAAAGTCTGGCAATCGACTGCAGTGCGATATTCTATTGCGTAATTATAAGTCATGTCTAAACTTGCTTCGGTACTTCGATGGTTTTACTCCTGAAATAGCTTGTACTAATACTAGGAATTTAATGATCTAAAAGGCTTCTTCTTTAAACAACGTCTGTATATATATATTTTTCGTGTGTATTGAACATGTCTGCTGGGAGTGTTTGTAGTTTTGTCTATAGTCTGATTTCTACATAAATCGTGAAAAGCAAATATCGTTGATCTGTGAATAGTTCGGGACTCCTTCGGGAGTCCCGGAATAAAAAAACATATTTCCTTTAATCTCGTACCCAGAGCCCACATTACTTTCGGCCTGCGGTCAATTCCATCGAGCATGCGCAGTAGCATACTTTAACAATGTTCGAGTGAGTGACATAGGTTACTACTTTATGTATGGCACCATTCTAGTCAGACAATAGATAGATTGAATAGTGCCATTCCATGTTGTCATACACGAAGTAGTAAGCTGTCATTTGCATATTTGGACCCCTCACTATAACTCGTGGATTTGCAATCCACGAGTTAAAAAGTCCGAGTATGATTTGTGCACGTGTATACATACACATTTGTCCATGTTTTGTAATGATAAACATTTTAAAATGTAGCGTTTACAAGAAGAAAAGACAATATTATCTGCTAGAAAAGATACCTACAAAAACTGTAAGTTTTCCTGTTTGTTGTTGTTGATGATGATGATGTTGTTGTTGTTGATGATGATGATGATGATGATGCTGCTGCTGATGATGATGATGATTGTAGTGGTGTGTTGTAAATAAAGTTGTGGTGGTGGATAGTGATGGTACTATTGGCAGTGGAATGGCTACACTGGTGGTGATTGTAATAATATTGAAGAGCAGATTTCACATGACTGAAGAAGCCATTGCTGTCCCGTGTTGTGCCCTGCCATTGCTCCACATTTCAATTAATCATTACTGATGTCTAATGCAATCAAAATGCTAAGACGTGCCACAGCACAGACTGTGTCATAGTCATATAAAATCTGCTTTATTGTGAATTTCTATTGACAATCATGCATAATAATTTAACTTACATATTTTTGCTGCCTCTATAGATGTACAGAACTTATCCACATTGCATGAGGCCTCTAGGAGTAAGTTAATGGAAAATGAAACATTTTCACAGGTAAGTAATTTGACTGCAATTGCTGAGTTGCTTGTGACATCATGGCGGCCATCCATTCTCGTTCCCAGGGCCTTCTCAGCTTGGCAGCCATCTTGATTATGAATGTCAGAAAAAGATTTCTGACTAGTGTCTGTTGTTTGTTCATCCAACATGGCTACTGCTTCGTTGTCGTTTGATTCCTGATGGAATGGATAAAACCCACCAATATTGCAATCGTTGCAATTATGCATTTTTTGCATAGTCTTGGTGTCCCATTACACACAATAGTCGTCTGATGTTATGCAACAATAGTGATGATGCCGAGGACAGTGTTGAGAATGTTTCTTTTAATGCATGTGCTGTCGTTTTCAAGATTTTAGGAAATGGGAATGCCCCTACTGATTCTAACGAATTTTCATGCCAACTTTTAAGATGCCTGAAGGCATGCATGAAAAAAAAAATGTGCTCATGACATTCCCTTAAAAATATGACATTGTGATTTGTTTTTTAATAGCTGGGAAATCTGGAAAGAAAGTGGCAACATCATGAACAAAACAACTTTGTCATGAAAGAGTGTATCCTTCAGAATACCAAAAATGTCGGTATGCAAATATTCTAATTGTAATGTGTTGGGGTGTTATATGTTGATGAATCCAACCCTGATGAATTCTAATCTACTTAAAAATGTGATTTTGACGTGATTTTTGTACAGACATCCCGATTTTAAGATTCGTAAGCAAACTCAGGCAGAAGTGATTTTCAAGGATCTTTCATAATCTCCACCCCTTAGAGTTTTGTATGAATTTTACCCAGTTAAGTCACTCGGAAAAAAGATGTTTACAGAGATGATAGAGAGTTCATTGGTTGAAATAGACTCGGAAAAATGAACTTCTTAAGGTAATGGGCTCGCGCGAGTTTTTGTCGACGAATTTTTCTCTAAATCAACATATAGATTGTTGTTGAGTTGGGAGCATGAAATCAATAAAGAAAGTGGGGGGTCACGGTGATAGCTTCCGTGCTATGATAGCTCGAAAAGAGCGAAATCTCACCATTTCGAACGAAAACAACACATTTCAGAGTTTGACCTCTAACTTACGGTAAGTCTTTGCAAATATGCAAACTAAAGGCTTTCAGACATACTCAAGTGAACAAAGTATCATGAAAAGTAATGTGCCTTCAGTTATTTGGAGGTTGATTTTAACGATTTTTTGCAATGTTCTCAAAAACCTATCGACATTTTTTTTTACTTTTTTATATGATAAAAATAGCCCAAAAAGCAAAAACTTAGGATAGGTCGCGGTGCCTGATTTTCAGTTAGGAACTGTTCGTTTACAGGGGGAGAGGCTGGTGGTTTTCCTGGGGGAGTCAGGGCGTGAAAAACGCCGTCCCCCCTCTCAAACAAACAATTTGAAACTTGCACCCCTCCCCTCCCCCTTGGGATATTGAACACCATTTGTCCTAAGTTACCTGAGCAAATTCCCAAATAAAACCTCCCACATCTCAGGAGCCAATTAAAGTAAGTTGCTTTTCCGAGTTCATTTCCAGTCGATAAAATCATCTGTATCATCTGTGTATCATATTTGCTGTTAATGATATGGAGATATTATCCTTGACACACCTTGCAGTTATAACATCTAAAAGCCTGGAGAGTGATTATCGTCCACTCAAACAGAACGTAACATCTCAGGTGGAAGAACTCAACAAGCTTGTTATCCAGGGACTAGGCAGAAAATAACTCAGCAAAATGTTGAGAGGCCAACTAATTTTGTCATTATTTATAAATAATGTACTCTGTAAATAACTCCAAGTGAGTGCGGGATGTATGAATGCTTTCTCGATGTCTTTTTCTGACCATTAATAGAGTGACAAATCATTCACTCATTGTCCCCTCCCTCCCTTCCCTCCCTCTGTAATGTAAGCAAAAATATTGTACATAGAGTCCCATCCTTGTAATGTCTTCAAAGGTGTTAGTTGTATGTTGTTTTGAGGGATTTTAGTCACCTTTTGACACACAGATCCTGGATAGTGCCGTCTAATTTATAGCATTATTCATTAGAAATCAATATTAATTTATTCTTTTTAACAAGGTCTTTACCTTACCTTTGTGTGTGAGTTTTTCAGTACAACAAATGAACATTATGAAATCATAATTAATCTAATCAATATAGCCACTGTACATGTATTGAATCATGAGGGGACATTGAGACAATTTTAAAAGCTGGGACTTGTATGCGGTTTAATTTCGGGTTTATGGTTGTATTTTGTTAGCGTCGTTTGATTTTCCCTAGATACATCACAGGGAGCCCATGCTTGATTGCATATTTATAGTTAATCTATGTAGCGATAAATCATTCTTCCTTTTTTCAAGATTTTGCAATAGTCATGTCTTTTTTGACATAGATCTCTTATGTTTGCCGCTTTCGTCTTTAGCCGAGTTTCAGCACCATTTGAGCGTTTTTGATGAAGTATTTTATAGTTAAGGTGGCTCAATGAGTGTTACAATTTTTCAATTTGTCTCCAAATATTCGTCGCTTTATATTTCCAAAACGCTCTCATAGATTTTTGTCATTCTTCGTTATAATGTTGTAGTCCTAGATAGGTACTTCAGGAAATTTTGAAAGTTTAGATATTTTTCTCCAGATATTGACGATATTCACTTAAATTATTTCTATGACGTCTCGTCTATTGTCACAACAGTGAGAGTCGATTTCAATCAACTTGATAGTTTTGAAAACTTCAATCCTTGCTTGGCTTGTGGTAAGAAATGTCTCAGACTATTGAAGGTACGTTTGGTACGTTTATAGCCGTATAAAAGTCGGTATGTGTGCTCTGAAAAAATTTACCGTCAGCCACCTTTAATAACATGATAAAAGAAAGAAAACAAAACTATTTCCAGCTCTCTCGGTTTCTGGTTACGTTTTTATCTCAAGCGACATCAAATAAATAGACTGTGTCCACACTAGTCCGAATAAATTTGTTTTGTTTTGTCGGTTTTTTTTTTGTTTTTTGTTTGTTTGTTTTTGTCACGGTCCAGCCCTATCGTTCACACGACTAAAATTAGTATTTCTTTTTTCTAATATGCGAAAATGGAGGAAAAAAGATGCATTTTCAAATATATTTGGATTTATGTTGACAGCCTAGGGAAACGATGCACACTGCAACAAGATTACATCATAATTATGATCGTATATACCGCCACGTATTTAAAATATTCTTAAGCTGTAACGAGGGTGAAACTTGTCTTAATCAAGATTGCACCAACAGGTAGAAATCTGTAATCAGTAAGGCTTAAAACCGCCAAATGGATCGTTTTTTACTAATAAGAAACCAGTGCTTTTTGGAAGTCAATAACGGCAACACCAAAGTATCGATAACAAATGGGTCGTGGTCACTCTTATTCTTTGAAGTATAATGGAAAGAAAGCAACATGCAAAAGCAAAGGTATTAAAAATAAACGCGCAATTGAAACCATGAGATGGGGTCCAAGAATTGAATTCTTCGGCGAAGACGATCTTTGTGATAACTTAAATGAGGTGTACACGCCTGTCCAACAAAGTGGAGATAAGGTGAAGATAGTCACCAAAACCGAGTTTCTTTCCAGTGGAGGGTAAAAAATGGACAGTGAAAAAGATGAAGGACACCTATTCACGCTCGACGATTTTGTGAGTAAAAGAAAGAAAAATTCTGAGATAGAGAAAGAAAATGAAAAAAACTTCCGTCGTATCTGGATGTACAAAGAAAGGCAAAGGTTACGCTGTGTATCGTGATTCGGCAACTTACTTACCGACTTACGCTCTTACGTGTAGTGAGCTAGACGAACCTCTTTGAAAGGGTTAAAGTGTTCTTTGGTCTTCTTAGTAGCTCTGTTCCATTATTTGCTTGGTTGGGTGTAGTCTCTTAGACTGCATCCAAAGTTGGAAACCGGGTGAGGGAAACCAAAGTTTTAGCATATAATTTATTTGCATTTACATGACTACAAAATGAAGGTGTTTCAAATGTTCAAACGTCTTATTTCTGCAAAACTTCAACGTTGAGTTGTACCGCACTTGTTTTTTCCTTTTCTTTTCAAAATGATTGTCTTATAGTGCAAGTTGATAAAGATATTCAACAAAGCGCGCAGGCACTGTGCGAATAAATGGGGCGCTTAATCGAGGGCGGCGCTAAGTAAACGAGTAAATACGTACACTGTTATCCACATGACCAAGCTTAAAACTTTGACATGAATTTTAATACACTATAATTATCAAATACACTCCAACTATAATTCAAATCCCTATATATAATAATATATCAAATGATTCTAAATCTATACATCATAAATTCAAATGTACATTGCCCCAATGTAAATCTGATACTTAACATTGACCTACATCAAAGATGGCATGTCTATAATTTCATAAGCAAAGATTTCAAGTACAAAACGTAATAAAAATAATATAAAGTAGTGCGATGTTCTGTGTCGACATGATCTATAATTTTGACACATAATGTAGACACCTCTGTAAGGTAGACACCCTTGTAAGATAGACACCCCTTAAGGTAGACACCCCTGTAAGGTAGACACCCCTGTAAGGTAGACACCCCTGTAAGGCAGACACCCCTGTACGGTAGACACCCCTGTAAGGTAGACACCCCTGTAAGGTAGACACCCCTGTAAGGTAGACACCCCTGTAAGGTAGACACCCCTGTAAGGTAGACACCCCTGTAAGGTAGACACCCCTTAAGGTAGACAACCCTGTAAGGTAGACAACCCTGTAAGGTAGACACCCCTGTAAGGTAGACACCCCTGTAAGGTAGACACCCCTGTAAGGTAGACACCCCTGTAAGGCAGACACCCCTGTAAGGTAGACACCCCTGTAAGGTAGACATCCCTGTAAGGTAGACACCCCTGTAAGGTAGACACCCCTGTAAGGTAGACACCCCTGTAAGGTAGACACCCCTGTAAGGTAGACAACCCTGTAAGGTAGACAACCCTGTAAGGTAGACACCCCTGTAAGGTAGACACCCCTTAAGGTAGACAACCCTGTAAGGTAGACAACCCTGTAAGGTAGACACCCCTGTAAGGTAGACACCCCTGTAAGGTAGACACCCCTGTAAGGTAGACAGCCCTGTAAGGTAGACACCCCTGTAAGGTAGACACCCCTGTAAGGTAGACACCCCTGTAAGGTAGACACCCCTGTAAGGTAGACACCCTTGTAAGATAGACACCCCTTAAGGTAGACACCCCTGTAAGGTAGACAACCCTGTAAGGTAGACACCCCTGTAAGGTAGACACCCCTGTAAGGTAGACACCCCTGTAAGGTAGACACCCCTGTAAGGCAGACACCCCTGTAAGGTAGACACCCCTGTAAGGTAGACAACCCTGTAAGGTAGACACCCCTGTAAGGTAGACAACCCTGTAAGGTAGACAACCCTGTAAGGTAGACAACCCTGCAAGGTGGACACCTCTTAAGATACACACCTCTATAAGGAAAACACATTAACAATCCTTCTGAGCACGCTCTAGGACAGACTCATGTCTATGGTGGACAGTGAAAGTTGATCCTTCCTAGGGGACCGATGGCACCTGGGTCCCAAAGGATGGAGTTAGTCTCGAGGGAGTCTATTTTAGAGGGTGTTTCATCTGAGTTCCACATATAGGATTCAGGTCATAAATATAATTGCTTTTTGTTTACCAAGAACCCTGTACTCAACAATACAAATATAATGTATTGTTTTATCCTTGAGGATAAATCCTTACCCATGGATAAATGTATTGGATATCACCATGATCATTTTTTCCACTACATAAGGATCTATCTAAAGGGTTGTGCTAGCCACCCTTTGTACAAAAGGAGCTGTTCTCCATAATAGGCAGATTTAACAAACATGACACGTGGGCTCATGCTGAAAAATTGGGTTCAAAATGATGGTAGAAGCGTGCATCACCAAAATCAAAAAGAGGACATGAAAACAAGTGAATGATATCCTGAATGGTCATGGCTAGATGGGATCCTCGCAAACAAGGTTAGTTTTAGGGCTAGTTTAGGGCTTTGTTTTTACAAAGTCTTCCCTAATACTAACCCTAAACCTAACCCCAAGGTACTTGAGTGTTTATTTCTACAAAGTCTTCCCAAATACCAGCCCTATAAACCTAACCAAACCTTGTTTGCGAGGATCCCATCTAGCCACGACCATCCTGAATGTGGTGTTGTGCTGTCACTATGCAATGAACAAAATGACCTGTTTTCGCACAGCCATGTCATGTGCTAAACCCACCTATTGATTGTAAGTTCACCACTTCCAATAGTTTTCACCTTTGAATTCAAAATTTTCTATATCGATCTATAAAAGCCATCTTTTATATTTATACAGTACTTAAAGGTGACATTTTTAAAGGTATTAATGGTTTAGCAGGCTTGGGCTGTGGTCTTCCATACAAATATGTTGCTAAGAGTACACTAAATGCTCCTGCAAAGAATGTACTGCAAAAAAAGAAAAAAATTCTTATAAGATACCATTACCTGATACCCTCAATCACTCACTCCAGTGGCTAAATTGTTCAGTTGTTAGAAGAGCACTTACTAGACAGTTTAATAATTAAATCAACACAATAGAAAACAATGGAAATTTAATAACAAATTTACAATGGCTTTCTGTGGTATGTACCAACATTTTATATTTTTTCACATATGGTCAAAATGTTATGGACACACGAGGTAAAAAAGATTATTACTGAATCAGATGTCTCTAATATCCATTTCAAAGGTCAAACCAATAATCTATCCACTGACGCATACACACACTCTCTCTCTCCTCTCTCTCTCTCTCTCTCTCTCTCATTTCTTTTTACGTTTTTGCTTATAAATCCTTATATCCTAATGACAAGTGGGCACAAGCCAATGCAAATAGGGTCAGCAAGAGCAGTTATTTAAGCCCTTACACATTATAGCATAATTATCATAATCATAATAATTTGCTCAAGGAAACACTGTGTTTTAGATTGCTGTTGGCATTTGGAGATTAACTGAAGTTTGCACTTGAATCTTAGCATGTGCATAGATTTCTACTGTTGGTCTATTATAGTACATGTTCTTCTAGCTACCTGTGTACATTTTCTCCATACAATACCAGTAGTTATGTAGATCGATTGTAAATAGTTTTGTTGATGTCAACATTGTCAAGATTTTCTGGAACCTCACATTACTATTCTGCAAGGAGTGTGCATGCTCGATCTGCAACCATAAAGTGAATATAAATCTTACCTTGAAGGGTGAAAGTCTTTTAACAGATAATATGATACCAATGATGACAGGATGATTGACAAAGAAGTTGCAAATCCCTTGAGAATATTATCAGCATACTTGACTACAGCAGCAACCACAAGACCTCCAAATGCCTGTTAAAAATAAGAAAATAGCAAGCATGCATCGATGTAAGAAAAATAATATATAAACATGATGGGAGACAAGATGTAGCCAAGTGTTTCTCTTGATTTGTTGAGTGCTCTCACAGTACAGAAACAATAAGCAATCAGTGCTGCCATGCAAGCAAGTCTTGGCAAGCAAGCACCAGCAGCATTTCTTATCTTGATTGATGGATTGATTGATGGATTGATTGATTGATTTTATTAATAGCTTCAACAGGGCAAGTCAAGAGACTCTAGATTTGAAAAAAATTGGTATTCCTGTGGAATCAATTTAGTCTGACCAATTCAACAACCTGAGCCTAGTCTTATAATTAATACAATATTTTCAGCATTTTTGTGTGAGCCATGTCTCTATCCTCTGATATAAACACTAGTGTTGCCCAACAATAATATTAGTGTTTGTATTTTAGTTATCCATAACTATTGATCATGGTAACCATGACAACTTTTAATTAAAGCCAAATGCCTATTAAAGGATAGAGTCAGATTATGGGACTGGTAGAGCTGCATTGGTTACTAAAGAAGCAGTTATGGCAACATTAGGTGAGATAAGAACATGTCAAGTTATGGCAGGAAATGTCATTGCAATGATTTTGTACCTGTAGACAAACGACAACCCAGGTTATTTTATTGTATCCCTGTAAAAACCCATTCTTACTAACAACATCAACATCATTAACCAACACTGCTATTAGACCAAATACAACACCAAAAGATCCTGCAAAAGTCAAAAAGAACTGAAATAAATTCATATAATTATTCATTATTACAATTCTAGTACGTGTATTTCTGCAAATCAAATAATGTTCCTTTAAAGTTTAGTACTAGAGTCAGGGGCGGATTCAGGATTTTGCAAAGGGGGTGTCCCAAAATAGGCCTCTGGAGAGATGACATCACATCCAAGATGGCAGCCTCCTAACATTGGAATCTGATGACGTCATCCCGTATGGCACTAGGGGAGTGTTCAGTGCACCTACAATGTATGGACACCCCCTGGATCTGCCCCTGAGAGTGACTAAGTGTCCATGTCTTGAAAAGCCTTAGATACATGCAGAACAGGCTGGAAACGTGTTTGGGCAAGAGACCATAACACTAAGAAAGCAAAACTCGGTATTGATGTCTGACTGTGTGATGTTCATGGCAGCAAAGGCTATTTTTAGTAACTTCACCATCACGCGTGCAAGGCTCTTAAACAATGGAATTCAAAAACCGAAAGCAAACAATCCCTTCCACGCATACGTCAAAAATCAAATTCTATTGTTTGAGAGCCTTACGCGCACAGGACCACAGAAATGATAGACTGTCACTGTCACCAACCTTGCTTAGATATTAACTAAAGTTATCATTTTGACAAAAACTCATACCTAACTGAATATTTCTAAGCCATATTGTTGCACTTGTCCCTTTTAATATTTTTTCAAAGTAAACACCAGCAAAGCCACTAGAACAACAGGCTGATAATACTGCTATAAGACCTACAAAATTGTTTGATGTAGTACTGGGCTGCTTGGTTTTATCTGTTGGCCACTGAAAAATAATAAAACAGTTTTGGTTCTCTACTCATTACCACCACAGGGGCTCACTTAAGGTTTGAAGGTTATTGATTCATGTTATAGTCACACGGCCATATGAGTGTGAAAACAGCACCACACGGTCATGGCATGGTTACGGCAGGAATTTCGAATGTTTTTATGAGCATCATGGCACTGACATGGTCACGGTATGGTGCAGTCTGTTTTACACTCATGAATACGAAATCTGCTCTTACTAACAGTTCTTATGCCATTTCTAAGTTGAGTCTTATAATATGATATATAATATAATATATTTATATAAGCACATATCCAAATAAATGCTCTATGCGCTGTTACATAAAATAATAATAAAAAAATATAAGAAATGTTATAATGTACATATATGATTCAAGATATTAAATTTGCCTGATTGTAACATGAATTGATAACTGATTTGAACAAAGTAAAAAATAATGTGAACTCTGATGTAGGGAAGGGTGTAAACAGTAGTCTTGTCCATCCATTAGAAGGTTCAGAGCCTTCACCTTTAACTATATAAAGAACAGGTAAATACATACATACATAAAGGAAATGTGTGCAATTGATTGGTACCAAAGTTTTCAGCTACAGTAGAATCCCAATTTCTTGCACCTGCAGTTTCTCAATCCTCCCAATAACTCCATCCATTTTTTTCCCCTTCAGATTTGTTTCACTGTAGTCCCCACCACCACCACCACCCACACAATTTTTCAAAGTCCTGCATGATTTCTTGATTTCTTGAACCAACTTTCATTTTAAGTCAATATACTTACCTCAACAAGAGCAACACCAGCCATAAGAAGAACTAAAGCAAACCATTTAAGTTTATTTAGTTGACGTCCTAACATTACCACAGAAAACAGGGCTGTGGTTAAGATTTTAAGTTGATAAGTGACCTGTGAAATAATCAATGATAACATTCATAAATTATTTAGTCTTTAAAACTTTAAGCCCTGACCATTACATCGTCTGGGGGGATTAGTGAGGTGGAAGAGGCATCCTCTCCTCCCTAGAGGGCTAAAAAGCTTGCCTATATGTGTATATTCACCTCAGTCCCTTTGAAAAGGGGGGAAATTAAGAGAGGGAGGGCAATTTAGTCCTCCCCTTTTTAAAACAAAAACATTGATAAAAATTAGAGTTTTTAGTTATTTAATATTAACAATAAATGACACCTTGTAACACTCAAAATCACCCCTGGCCATTATTACTCTAGTCTCCCTTGCAGCCGTGTTTAGCCTCGTCATGCAACGCTCCCTCGGAAAAACAAAGCCGTGTTTCAAGGGAGCGTTGTGTGACGAGGCTAAACACGGCTGCGAGGGAGACTATTATTACTCCACCCCTAAGAGATAAAAATCAGCCTACCTGATAAGTAGCAGCATCCAGATTAGACAAGGCCACATAGAGTAGATTATTTTGTATTGTATATAGTCCAGAAGGCACAGCCAGTTTCAATGTTTCCAAAGGCTTATCGAATATCTCAGTTTTTATTTCTGTTGCAAATGCTTTCCATTGATAATTTGAATTATGTAATGTTATAACAAGGCATGCCAACACCTTAAACACCTCAGCAAATACAACTGCTGTAGAAGCCACATAGATGGGGCCTTCATGAACCATTCTTGAGTAACGCATGGTTAAAACAAGTGTAGATGTTTGCAGAACTAGTACACTAAGACAGACATACTTGACAGGCACACGGACAGATGAAGAAACTGAATAACAAAGACAATGATATCAAGTCCTACTAATCAAGTCCTACTGATCAAGTCATACTAATTTGACAATCAGGGTGTGAATAGAACACAATGTTAACAACCACCTTGGGAATAGACCATTTCACGGTTGTCGTGGCTCAACCTCAGCCTCGACGGTGTGTAATATATTCTTTAGAAATTGACTGCAGCTCATGGTAATGTAAAGAATGTACACATCAACAAACAATCGAAACCCTTTAAAATTCCACGGGCTGTAGTCAAATTCTAAAGAATATATTACACGGTGTCGAGGCTGAGGTTGAGCCACGACAACTGTGAAATGGTCTATTGATTATGTGAATACTGTGGCTGTTGTATAGGCCCCAGTTCAATCTGAAAAGCTGAAAAGCACTAATCCATGATTAAACCAAGGTTAAATTTAAACTGATGTTAGTTTCTGTTCCTGAAAGCACGATAATTTAGCACTAAACTAGGATTAAAGTAGGTGTTAAAGTTAATTTACCTAGTAAGGTGGATTACACTCAAACCAGCTCGAGCATTGACCCCATAATTGATGGTTTCATTTTAAGAAATTTGATTTCATTATTGCAGTCATTTTCTAACTTTTACTTAGTTAATCTAGGGATTAATCATGCTTCCAGGGATGGAATTTCAACCTAAGATTAGTTAATCCTGGATTAGCAAAGCTAAACATCCTAGACAATTAAGTTCATTGGCTTTTCAGTAAATCAAGGTGCTAGGTTTTTTGTATATTGTAGAGAAATGTATGGATCAGATCAATGACAGGGAATACCAGTCATTATATGAAGAGGTGGTGGTTGTAGACCGGTAGTCTTTTTAGTCGAGGTTCGACTGTACTTATAATTTTCATTCAGAATAATACTGGAAAGACGTGACCTGCTGCTTGCGTCTTGTTGTTTTTATATACCGTGCAAATATAAACCCAAGACTGATAAAAAGTATGTTTCTCGGCCATTCTTTGTTCACTTTAAAACTTATATCTTCATTGAGATTCAATTATCGCATAAATAAGATCAATATTGGGTTAATGTTGTCATTGTTAAGTAATTTCGTCACGGTTCAACAGCCATGTTTGCATCAAGGAGCGCTATAAAGTATCAAGCGATTTGCTCACAAATAGTTATTATAATTTCTTACAAAGTAATACAGAAATAAGCTGCCTGAAGCAAACTCGAGCTGGGCGAACACCTGCGAGTTTTACCCGGGGTTTACCAGCAAAACAATTCAAGCAGTGAGAGTGTTTTCATTCTCATGCAGACTGGTATAAATACAAAGTTCTCCCAATTGCTAATAAATCCTTTCCAAGAACGGAATATTCATTCGTGGAATCTGTTTGAAAGAAATCAAAGCAAAAAAAGCATGCCTCACCTCGCACAAAATTCGGCACTTCTTCCGCCATCTTTGTGCATAAACTAGCAATGGGGAAGTTAGCTGAGCTTTGGCATTGCGGGCGCTTTATGGGCGCGAAATCAAATGGCCGATGCGGGATAATGTTTGATAAAATATTTACCAAGGTAAGTTAAGTAGTTTTTAGTTGATAGCGGAATGATAAAACTATCCGTATGAGAGAGCTAGCTAAGAGGTTTTCTTAATAGCTATAAACGTTGCAACAAGAAGATAAATTATTTCTTTTTTTATGTCGCTTAACAACAAAAATGGCGGTCACGTGAACAGGGCTCTTGACCCTTCTCCGGTGAGAGATGGGGTTGGGGTTAGCTCAAATCTAGAGTTATCTCTACGATTCTAGGGTTAGAAATATTTTGGGTTTAGAGTTAAGTTTCAGCTTAGGGTTTAATAAGATTAGGTTAAGATTAGGTTAATAAGATTAGGTTTATAGGCCTAGATTGAGAGCAAACTAGGTCACGTGATAGGCAGTTCTTCCACGAGTGGACTCCAAACTCCAACTTAGCTCCGTTCTCTATAAAGTACATGTTGATAGAACACCACTTCACTCATACAAGTTTGAAAACCACCTCCCCTAAAGTAGGCCGCCATGCCATTTTCACCCAGTATACATACCCTAACGACCACCAACTAGGACCCGTAACCCCAAATTCTAGATAGAGGGCTTATTTCCAAATAAAATCCTGAAGATATTTTGAAAGTACGTCTTAGGAGATTTTTCAGTTGAGTCTTTTGGGGAAAAACAGTATCCTTAAAAATAGACTTTTTGCATTAACACTAATTTACACTTTGTTGAGGAGTTTGATCGCGTTTTTCAACTTTTAACATGAAAACTGACAAGGGAGGAAAATGTCGGAGAGGGCTGCAGAGGAATCCCCAGAAAGACTCATTTAAATTACAAATTTGGGGTAGTCAAGTGCTGAATTACGAAGGGCGCAGCTCAACGTGATCGAGTCGAAGGTGCCGTATACAATTAAGGGCGCTTTCATTACGAGACAGTTGCACATTTAACATTTACATACAAATTTACATACACGTACACACACGTAGCAGCCACCATACGACCCATACGACCCATGGTCGGCGCACAGTTCATTTTTACATGAGGGAGGAAAAACCGGAGTACCCGGAGAAAAAAACCCTCGAAGCAAGGGAGAGAACGAACAAGAAACTCATGCAAGCCACATGTGATGCTCCGTCCGGGAATCGAACTCGGGACCACAGAGGTGACAGACCGGCGCTCTCACCGCTCGGCCACCCTTGCTTCCATTGCATATTGACAGTAAATTGGCTCGTATATTGGGCGTTCTAGAAACCTGTGATCCAATTGACAAGGAAGTCACTGGGAAAAAGAAATTCAGTTCAGTTTGCAGTGGCAAAGATTGCGCATGCAGGGCAAAAACCATTACGTATTACCAAGTGATTTTAACTGCTACACAATATCAAAGTGTTCAATAGTAGACTTACATGCATTGGAAAATTGTTTGGCTCCAAATTTTGGATGTTGATCTAGAATCATTGATGCACTGTCCTTTCTTCGCATGATGGGGCTATCATCCGGGTTATCACTTAAATTCGTGTCTATTTCGCTGTTTTCCTTGTATTTCACCTCCATTAACTTCGTTTCTGTTGATGCTGTTTTTTGACGTTTCTTTAGCAAGTTCAAAAGTACAACGTGTACGTATGCATATGTATATAAATGGCTTCTTGATTCCTTTGAGGGTAGTGTCAGTTGCCATGACTATCGATATTCATATGGAAAATCAAGGCTTCAATTCCTTTTAATTAATTTAAGATATTTAACTAACTTAATTAACATTTAAACGAGTTTTAGTTTTCCCGATAATGGATTATGAACAAGCTAGAAGGAATAAGTAATGTATAAAGAACGAGAGGGCGTGTTTTATTGGGATATAAAGATCAGATAAAACACGCCCTCGAGTTCTTTATACGTCTTATAATTATCAAACGTTTTAATAATCAAATTTCAGTGCAGGATAACTTTTGTAACTCCGTTGAAGAGAGTTTAATTAAGCGCCAAATTTGTAGAAACGAAGCAGCAAATTCTTTAATTATGCTAACTACAACAATACGTTTTTAACTTCACTGATTGTAAAACAGTTGTTTACGTACATTACTTTTGTTGCTCAAATAATAGTTCATGAGATACAAGCGCGTAATTTACGAATTCTCAAGGGTATTTAAAGATTAGTAACTTTAGTATAGCATCAGTGAGTTCATAAAGATTCTTCTTATATATTCTTGCATTCTGCATGAAGAGATGAGTCGTTTCAAAAAATCAAAATCTGCAGAGGATGAGAACGTTTGTGTGAACGCCAGTGTTCCGTCCAACACGAAATACGCCACAAAACGGGCTGTGAAACTATTTTACGACTGGCAGAGAGAACGTGTTGATAAAAAAGCTGTCTCAGAAGAAACTAGTTTCAGTTTCAATAACATTGAAAGTTTCCAAGATGTGGATACAAGCCTTGACAACATGAATGCCGAATCGTTGAATTTCTGGTTAATAAAGTTTATTCAGGAGGTCGTTCAGCAAAGTGGGGAGGCTTACCCATCAAAGAGCTGAAAGAGTCTTTATCGCATCGCATGCGGCAACAACCGATATTTAGAAGAAAAGACGCCAGAGAAGTGCTATAATCTTATTGATTGGAGCGATTCAAGGTAAACCATTTATCGGTTGTGTTTCATTTTTATAGCCGCTATACGTCTCACGGAAAATTATTGTACTTGTTGCAGATTTATTTGCCGGTTCCGAAAAGTGCTGGATGCAGAGATGAATTAGAAGCCACAAGGGCTGGATATGGAGTGAAGTTTAATTAAAAAGCCAACTAAATAGACGTCAAGAAATCACACCTGAAGACGAAGAAAATACATAAAATTCATAAATATAATACAAGGTCAGCAACTAGAGATCACTTTCATTTGCCCAAAATACGCACAAATTATATGGAAATTTAGTATCAGATTTACAGGGTCATTAATTTGGAATTTGGAAAATGATGAGCATGAAGAAGTTTAAATGCAACATCAAAAGTAAACTTCTTAAGTTGTATTGAATTTCAGTAGGTTAAGTTAGCTTCTTACTTCTCTGCTTCTCCTTTTTGTCATAGTTAATACCACTGTATCGTTTAACATTACATTCAATTAAATGGAAAATCAGGTTACCATTAAAACAGATATAAATGTTCCCAGGCCCTTTCCCTTCCAGTTCGCATGGGGCGAAGGAAAGGGCCTGGGAACGAGGTTGTAGAGATTGGATTGTATAAATGTTTTATTGATGCACCTTCGATTCTGACGTGGAATATCGGCTTTTCTGAGATGACGAGGTTTACAAACTAAGCTATATTTGATTTGTCAAGTAATATTAAGTGTCCAATGTCTTCTAGCGCTTGTGCACTAATTGAGGGCACACTGTACTCTCACACACACACTACCACTACATTCTAATATTCTACACATACAACCCTAAGCTCACGAGCTAGTTAGGTTTTTGTTGTTGTTGTTGTTTTGTTTATTTTTCGGGAGGAAAACCGGAGGACCCGGAAAAGGGAGGAAAACCGAAGAACCCGGAGAATTTAGTACTGGATCGAGACGTACTAAAAACGCCTGCGTAGGAGACTAGGGACATGCAGAACGAACTAACAACTCAAGCCACTTGTGCGGCCCCGTCCGGGAATCGAACCCGGGACCACAGAGGTGACTTCGTAATGAAAACGTAAACCCGATTCGATCAATATTGGATCATGTATTGAAGAATCGCTGATCTAGAAATAAATATATTATGATTTGATAAACAAAACAATTTCGAGAAAGATAAACTTTGTTTCAGTCGTTTTTCGTCAACTGAGTATACCGGGTCGAAAAAGCCTCAAAAGTTTTGGGTGGAATTGAATTCGTGATATCGAATGGCCCATGAAACAGTGTGAAGACAACCAAAGGCATCCTAAGCAGAGAAAATTTTCAAAGGATTTATTTAAATCTAACTGAGATGTTTCGTTATTTTTCTTGCCTGCGAATTAAAGCAGGTGCATATGTTCCATTGTCATGTCTTAAAATATTCCATTGAGTTTAAAACTAATTTTAGAATTGTTTTTTAAACAAGATTCAGGCACAAAACATAACATAGCGTATAGAACAAAAACTTCAATTAACACAACAAAATACTTTGCGCGAAAAGTTGTATTTTTTGTCAAAAGAAACGTATGTTAGAAGCCTCGATATTCTTCTGCGAAAATTGGAACTCCGAAGGTTAGGTCTTGAAAGTGCCTCTCTGCAGCTTCTCACTGCGAACTTACAAAGGTGTTTTTTTTACTGTCATGGTAACACTACTTTTGTGAAAATGTACCCCACAATTTACTGCTTTAATTAGCATTTTGATCAAGAACTGACTTGCTGTTGTCAATGAACGCAGAGAGTAAGTTATCATGGCGGAGCCCAGTACTTTGTTTGTTGAAAGCTTGCAAGAAGAATTGACTTGTCCTGTCTGCGAGGACATCTTTCAAGAGCCCAAAACCCTTGAATGCCTTCACAGTTTCTGCTCGATTTGTTTAAACCAACTGCACCAGACGTTTAAAAGTAATGGAAAACAGTTACAGTGTCCAATTTGTAGGGTTCCTGTTAACGGTAGAATTTCCAAGCTTCCCTCCTACTTTGGCTTTGAGTCACTTCTTCATCTTTACAAAGCGATAAGAAACAATGGACAGCAGGAATGTAAACTTGAATGTGTAGCGTGTTCTGGTCAAGCTATGTTGGTAGCGTTTTGTCATCAGTGTAGAGGGTTGATTTGTGGTGAATGCATTAACGCACACAGGACTCTAAAAACTCTTCTTGGAGACCACCAAACAATAATGCTAAACAAATTTGAACACAAACATTTGGACAGTTACATCAATGATCAGGTGAGGACTAGTTAAGTTAAAGGATTTTTTTATCACTAAAAATTGGAATTTATAGCGGAAATTTTCCAATTTTCACGGCCAGAAATGTCATTTTCAAACATTCTATACAAGACAATTCTAAGTTAGAAATTTCACTTGCTATCAAACTTCCACATATTTCTAGCGAATTTCTAACACCTATGAGAAATTGAATTTTCTAGTCCTCAGAAATTAAATTAAATTAAATTGCTTGTTGCTGCCGGCATGCAAACTGGAATTTGATATATTTTAAACTGTTAGAAATGTTAAAACTCTGCTTCTTATTTAACACCGTTAGACATTCGTTAGAAATTCATTAGGGTTTAAATTGTTAGAAATTTCAATTGGCCGCAGACATTGACGTCACGTATCCTATAGCAACGCCCTGGGCGGCCATGTTGGGTAACATCTTCATGGGGTAACTTAATTTTATGAACAGGTTTTTCTTATTTTAAAGATTAACTTGGACTCTAATCAAAAAGAGTGAAACTCATCCTAAATTAAACGATACTGGTATCAACATGCGAATCCACTAGTTGACGTTTACACTTTACACTTTATTGTTGTTAACTTTAGTACATATGTTACAAAAATATACACAAAAGGTAGCATAACTAATCTAGGCGGGTTGTGTTTTTAATAAATACAAGAGATATTAGAAAAGAGTATGGGAGACAAAAATAATAATAATCATAGAAAAGGAGAGTTGCTGATAATATAATTTGTGAAATCAGTATATAAATGACAAGAAAACTGTCGCTTAGGAATTGGACGTCCGCTGGTTGAACTTGGTTTGTGAGGTCTGACTGGTTCTGGTAGAACTTGCTCGTCCAATTTCTTGCTCAGTAAAGCTAGTTGCTCTTTTAGATTTTCAATTTCTTGCCTTAATGCTTTGTTTGCCTTTGTAAGGGCTTTAGTGTCTCCCATTCTTAATTTTGGTGCATTGCATGTGGATTTGTCAAGTCAGTTTGGTTTTATCTGTCTGTGCATGCGTGCATATTACAATGTTTTCTTAAGAAATGTGTAAATTTTAGCTTGAAATGAAATGCTCGTGTTCTCGGTGTATACATAAAATTTATCTTGTATACTTTTGTGAGACAAAGATATTGCATTATTGAAGACATTAAGTGAATACTTTCCCTAAGTTTCAAGCTAGAAATGACCTTTTAAGTTTAAAAGTTTTAAAAGTTTTAAGTTTAAAAGTTTTGACATTTTGTGAAAACCACTTTTGAAGGCAAGCGTGAAAGCAAAATTTGATAAAAATGCTTGGGTTGTAGTCAGGCATGATAAGAATAAAGTCTTATTTTTTAGGTCAGTGACAACTACAAAATTCTTAAAATTTGATAAGTTTACAAAAGCACGAAGACGTGACTTCAAGCATGCGAAGACGTATTATAATTCACTAGTGTTGAGCACATCAACATGCGAATCTACTAGTTGACCCTCAAGATGGCGGCTAAATAAACCTTAGATTTTGACGTCAGGTGCATGCAAGGAGGTTATTTCTTACCGAAATGGCAAAACATCATTAGTCCAGTGCGTACTTGGCTCTGAGTTGCTCCCTTGTTATGTTCTCTTGTTGCATAAAATACTGATTAACCACGTTTTCGTTATTTCCAGGTTTGCTGTAAAGAGAGATCTCACGAGAAAAACAAATTAGAACTTTTCTGTGAAACATGCTTTAATAGTATATGTCACAAATGTGCTGAAGAAACCCATCACACTCACGAAACGGAAAAAGTCGAAATAGCAGCTGAAAATGCCAAGAAAAGTATTAGACGAGACATGAAGGGAATCAAACCAGTGCTAGAAAAGTGCGTGCAAGAATTAGAACTCTCCAAGGAAGATATGGCTAGATTTGAAAGCCAAATTGCCACGGCGAAGAAGAAGGTATCTGATGTGGTCCGAGCTCAAATTGAGGTTTTGCTCAACCACGAAACCAGCATCACAAAAACCTTGGATGAGATGTTACAGGAACACCAGAGAATGAAAAACACTGAGCAAGCTGAATTAACTACACGTATTCAACAACTTGCTGAGTGTAGGCATCAGTGTTACAAACTGGAAGAAAAGAACATAACGCTGAAAATATTAGAAAATCATTACAAGATCCAAAATCTATACAAAGCGCTTATGGAGAAGACGTTGTCCACGAAGGCGAAACGCAATGTCAAGTTACGATACGCACCCGATCTTCAGACTCTAAAATACTTGCAGAATCCTGGCAAAATTGTCGAGAGTGAGACAGACCCAGCACGCTGCTCAATCGAATCGCAGGATGATGTGAGGTGTGGTTTTATCAATCAATTTCTTATCGTAACAAGAAACTCATCCATCGAGACTTGCTACACAAATAGAGGCTTACTGGATGTACAGATTAGAGATGTTGATGGAAAGAAGGTGGAGCACGAAGTAACCGAATGTGGCACTGGGGAATTTAGTGTTTCGTATAGAGCAACGAAATCTTCCCCGTACAGAATCTTAGCGAGCGTTGGTGAACACCCAGTAGGTAACTCCCCGCAGAAGGTAAAGACAGTTGATCTTAAAGAACCCTTTACATCTGTAAAAGCCTTCAGAACAGATGACACCTTGTATGACCCGTGCTCGTTAGCCATAAGTGATACTGGAGAACTAGTGATAACTGATACAGGAAATAATCGCGTTCTGATACTCGATTCCAATGGGGAGTACCTGAGAGAATTTGGTGGCAAGGGCAAAGGAGATTTGAGCCGTCCATGGGGCGTGGTCTGCAACCAGGACCGAATTTTAGTAAGTGATAACCCAGATGAAGATGGTAGGATCCAAGAATTTAGTATGAATGGTGCGTACCTCAGAACCATCTACAGACAAAAACGTGTCGAGCTTCTTGGAATGTGTATCACGGACAGAAACATTGCGTGCCTAGAAGACGGTGAAGTCTACAGAAGTATCAAGTTGTTTGAGAAACAAACCGGGGAACTCGTCCAAGAAATCAGAATCGATGGGATCATTGGCAGTCCTCCCACATTTCTTGCTTATGATAACGAGAAATATTTTGTACCCTTTGTCGATCAGAGTTGCATCCGTGTTTTTGATGAGAATGGAGCTTTTTTGTACAATTTTGGGGCTAAAGGAACTAGGGACGGACAGTTTAACTGTGCAGCAGGGCTTGTCGCTTATGGCGGGAAAGCGATCCTCGTCTGTGATGCCGGTAACCACCGTGTTCAGGTTTTCTCGCAAGAGGGTAAATTTATCAGCTCGTTTGGTGGTCGTGGTTCGGACCTTGGCCAAATGGATGCTCCCATTGACGTAGTTGGTACACCTGAAGGCAAGGTGTTGGTGTTAGAATGCGATGGCAATCGTGTTCAGATGTGGAAGTGAATTGATAGCAAAGATCATAAACATGTCCACTCAGTTGCATGCTGTCTATGAAAAAAGGTTCCTGCTGCAATTGCGCCGCGCCGTGACGAAGCCATCCATATGCATTCCGGCTAAATTGGCCTTGTTATTGCATATGTACTGTTCAGTTTTGATTGGATAGGTCGCGGTATCATTTCAGTTCCGCGTGAAGGACGTTCTAAACTCTGTGCCAAACCGTTCCGTTGAGTATCACAGTCATGTACTAAACCTTCTCGACTGCTCACTAGTGTTGTTGACTTGATTCAACTTAAGACGCTAGAACGAATATTATACACACGATAAAATCCGGTTTGCGATGGGGGTTGCTAATTGGAAGGGGGGGGGGGGGGGGGTTGGTTGAAATTGGGGGTTGCGACGAAAGAAGTATGGAATAAATATGACGCATGAGCCATCTGAAAATCCGGCTGACGTGGGTGTTGGCCATGAGTATAAATGTTGGATTAGGCATCGGCATGTTCTACGTGTCCCGGTGACAGTGACATATAATTCAGTAGACTCCAAGTGACAACAATAGAATGGAACTAACAAAGAATATGTGGGCTCTGGTACACGGAGAAAGACCAGAGGCATCTCAATATCAGAATAGGCCAGAGAAGGAGGAGGGAGCATCAGATGAATTCGCCTTCTTTCTTTGTTTTGCATTGTATTTCCTCCTCTTTTCAAAAAACTAGCGCAGGCTGTAAGCAGTTTAATTGGGGCCGGGCAACATAACTAGTCCCGCCAGCCGATGGAAAACGTACTTTCTAGGACTCACACGTGCAGTTTTGTTATGTCTATGCGCAATCCCTTTCGTATCTTAATTGCTCATTTCGGATCACGTGACATTGAGCATTGTTCTTCAATACGATAAAAGTGCATTGTAAACATATTTACATATGAAATTAAACACAGGAGCAGGTGATAACATCTGCGCATGTGTCCAACTTCTATTGTCTTGGACAAATGGATAATTTTGAAAGGATAATATTCTAGCTGTTCGTACTTCTGCACTCGAATGTAATGCTCCGAAAAACGTTGGGGAGACTATATACGACTCTTAAGCCAGGTCAAAACCGTAATTGAGGCCACTTCCGTCCAGCGGCTTGCGCATACTCGTCATGTTATCATTTGCTGTAATTTAAATTATGAAACACCCAAGAGCATCGTATGATCTCAAATGGGATAGCTAAAAACTAAGCTGAAAGGTCTATTATTAAATATGTATACGCAAATAATACTCAAATTTGATTGACGTAACACTATGTTTATTGTGATAATATGTGGACATTTACAGTATCAATGTTTTAAGTTATATAACAGTTAGAACTTTGAAATCTTATAAAAATCACATCAGTATAGTTCTTTACTATTTACGTTTAAAATATAACAAATACACTATTTTAAATCTCTCTCTCTTTGGAACAAAGTTGAGTATCAATATAAACCAATGTTATCTTGCTCAGCAAGCTCACAGCTGGGGAGAATTAAGGGGAGAGAGGGATAGACACTTAAAGAAGGGTACTATTAAGTAGGCTGAGCTCTTTGAGTGCAGCACCCACCATGCCATTTTAACACACTTCATCTTCAGCCAGAGATCTGGTCACTCTGAGTTTCATGTCACACAGCTGAGCTAAGTAGTTTTCATTTCTCGAAACCTCAGTAAAAGCTCAAAAGCCGGTACCGGTGAGAGAAATAAAAACTTCAAAGAAAGAATTCTAACATGTTCATTCGACAAAGTGGCCAGAGCGAGAAGCCATTTTTGCTCTTGTTAATTTAGGATGGGCATATGCCTGGGAAGTCTGCAGACTGAAGATTGATTATAGTTTCAAACTCCCTCCCAGTGACCAGTAACAAACATATCTCACCACTGGGAGCCCTGTGTCAGAACCACCGGTCGACCACAGGAAGACCACTTCACAGGGAGAGAGGAGTTTTCAAGTAATCCTTAGTTTTAAACTACGTAGGTTCCCTCCACACTACAGGATATTATTTTTTGCAAGGAGCTTTTCCAGTGCACCTTCGATTGTTTTTTCATTTTCAGCCAACCAAGCAATGCGCGTTTTGATTCGATTTATTTGCCCCTCATCAGTCCAGCTACTGATTTGTTTGACGAAATGCTGAAACTGTATTACAAAAGAAAATCAGTAAATTCATTGAAATTTCACTAGCGTAAAGGCAATTCTACACTAGTGGTTGAAATTATTCACATCGAGATAATGCGTACTAGTAAACAATTCAAAAATAAAACAAGACGACCATCGGAACCCATTTCGGCCTGTCCACGACCTTCCGATGGTCCTCGATGCCGAGCATGCGCTGTAAAGACCTATCTGCACTTTGTACGGCACCCATCAGTGGCGAGTGTGAGCATGCGCTGTAGAAATCTATTTGCATTTTGCACGGCGCCCGCCGAGTGACGAGTGTGAGCATGCGCTGCAGAGATCTATCTGCATTTTGTGACGAAAAACAATACGAAGAAACGGTAACTTATTCCTCGTCGAGGATATATGCCCGCCGATTAAAAATAATCGCTGCCAGTGCATACTAGGTCATTATGAGTGAGTTCTGTGGCGAGTGGAAAACAGGCCTAATTAATACCCTCCCCCTCCCCCTCCCCCTCCCCCACGTGCTTTCATGTTGGGTAACGTGAGTCGCGGTCCCAAGGATTAGGAGACCTTTCTGTATATCTTATCCGTAACCAGTACTCAGTTAGTTAAAAAGAGGCCTAATCACCCCTTCCCCTACACACACACACACACACACACACGTGCTTTCATGCATGGGGTCACGCGAGTCGCGGTCCCAAGAATTGGGGGTCCTTTCTGTACATCCTATCCTTAACCACTACTCGGTTGGTCAATATGAATGGGCTCCGCCATGAGTGGAAAAGGCCTAATTACCCCCTTTCCCCTCCCCCACGTGATTTTATGTGGGGTCATATGGTAGTCCCCAAGGAATTCAGGGTCCTTTCTATACATCATGTATACTACTAAGAGTAAAGACTGACAATAGCTCTTACCTCTTCCAACCTAAACTGAGTTTTAAATTTATTGGCAACAGATGGGATTAACTGTTGTGCCGTGATTTCTCCAAATCTAGTGGAATTGAGAAGAAAATTTAGAAATTTAGAAATCCATCAGGTCTTAGCCCACATATCATTCTGTCTGAACTCCGCGACAATCATTCTCACAAAGGTTGTCCTTGACATATATTCAAATACTTTAAGAAATTCCACGTGATCAACACAAGGAATCGACTTTATCTTTGAAAACTTTGCTATTTTGACTTTATTTGCGCTCTACAATATCCTGCAGGCAGAGGTTACTTTCCTGATCACACCGCGGAGCCACATGAAAAATTGACCTCTTAATTTTCCTCTTGCGATCTTTTAGGTCATTTTCGCGCCAAATTCTTACTGAACGCGTCCGTCATTCCATCATGCCATGAAAAGAAAACTGGTTTCAAACACGTTTTTGTCAAATAGCATTTTTACATCTAGAAATGTGGATGTGGAAATCGCGGGGGCCGGCAGGGTTACCTCACTGGAAATTTTTGCTTATTTCCTATGATAGGAAATATCTAGGAAATATCTAGAAAATTGCATTTTCCTATGATAGGAACTGGACAAAATGTAGGAAAATACATTTTCCTACATATTTCCTAGATACTTCTTATTACGGGAAAATGAAAAGGTAGGAAATATCTCGGAAAATGCAAATTCCCATACCTACAATGTTTACAATGCATTTATATCATTATTCAGATAATGTATACATTATACAGATCGATGCCAACTCTTTGTCTGCTCGTTCTGGTGAGCGCTTCTCTATCTATGTTTGACATAGCATGATCAAACACTTACTTGCTTACAAGCTTAGCCCAGTTCGCACGTATGAAGCTCCAGGCGAATTGAACCCCATAGGGATTTGAGTTACAAACATATATATATCCTAACGTCTTCAAGTCTGTTTGAGGAAATTTCGAGGGATCAAGAAGATACCACAAAAACCTATAAAGCAAAAGTCAGCAAATGTTATAAGATGCCATCTACTAAGGGGTGTTATTATTCCGTTCCGTCGTTTCTGGCGAGAAACCACTGACGACAGAATAATACTCCTCAGTCGGGGATGATACGCTGTATGCTAAAAGGAATTAAAAGAACTATATGGTATTTAACTACGTATGCGTGCCTTTACACTAAGGTGATTTCCGACCTTTTTACCGACCTCCCCCCTCCATCAGCGCTCCATTCACAGGTATTTATTAATACTACTGTATCTACAAGTTAGAACCTATCTACCGCTGGTCTACATGGGTAAGTGAGAAGTCAAAACTAAGATGTTTAAAGACCTTTGGCATTACCACTTGCATGATTAATATACCATACCACCATACATGGATGGTGTTTGCTTTCGCAGCTCATGGGAGAAGCGCTTTGAATGATCTTTGTGCTGGGAAACAGTAGAAAATTGCCGGCGCTGCATCCGCAGAATGCTACGCAACTTTGATGGCGAAACTTAAGCCACAAAAGCAAAACGTAGTCCCCAAAAATGAGGTTAAGGACTTTTTCTCTCAGTACTTTCCTGTTTTCTCTAGTGCTTAAATTTAATGATAAACTCAAAGATATGATATGGGAAAATCTAAAGAAAACAATTCTAAAAATATTGCTTAGGATTCCCGTGATCAAGACGCGGACGCGCGTTATTAAAGCCCGCGAAAACTCGCGCATGGCAGTCGTATTGGCGCGTGTCGTCCTCTTTTCTCCCCAATCAAAGAATAGGCAAACTTACCTATCGATGATCCATGCTTCTCTTGATGCAGCCAAACCGTACAGGATATCATTTTTCACTACCGTACTCTCAGTCTTGTTGAACTGGCTGTACAAGAATTCCCACTCTTCCAGCCCACCAAGGGCCACACCATAATACATCACAACTTTACGAAGGTTAGGTGGAATCCTAAACAAATGACATTAGTCGATCGTTTGTTAGGGGAGTGATTTAGTATGGATTGAATTGTCAAACAAAATAAACGCAGTAAGGGTTATAGTGCATGGTTGTCACTTCATTGTGAAGGTTTCTCTGGAGTATTAATACATGTTACTATAGTAGAGCCAGAGGCCGACGATCAAAATGCGATTTTATTTTATTAACATAATTTAGGAAATCTCAAAATTAAGGGCAAACCAAATTGAAAAGCTCCAGGATTGCGATACAGGTACAACGGAAGTTTGTGTCGACGAGGGAATGCAGGGAAGTTAAAGGAAGTGGGAAATGTGGGCCATGCCTATCTCCCGCCCCCCCCCCCCCCCCCCACCTCCTCCTCCAGCCCCTAAGCCTGTTGTAAGGCTAGTACAACACCGTAGCCAAACAACTCTAGTATAGTTATAGAATGCATTATATAGAATGCAGCTGGATATGGTTCTATACATGCGATCTAAACTTACGGGTTCTCGTTGGGTTTATCCATCCAAGCCTTGAATAATTTTTGAGCCTTGTTTGTGCATGAATCAACATTTGCCTGACAAAATATCTCAAGAAAGCTTCCTCGTAAGACCCTGTCAAACAGATGAGTAAATAAACGAATGAACGAACGAATTAATGAAAGAGCATGATTGAAAGAAAGAAAGAAAGAAAGAAAGAAAGAAAGAAAGAAAGATAGAAAGAATGGAAGGAAGGAGGGAGGGAGGGAGGGAGGGAGGGAGGGAGGGAGGGAGGGAGGGAGGGAGGGAGGGAGGGAGAAAAGGGACTGGAAGGACGGACGGACGAATGGAGGAAAGGAAAGAAAAAAGGAAGAAGACTCGATATTTTTTTCTAATTCTTGTCTCAAAAAATAGAATCCACATTTTTGGTAAAAAAAATTTGTTGGATTATCGAACAACATTTTTTTCTGGCACAAAAACTTATAACGGAGAGCTGCTTACTTATCAGGAGATGATCCAGAGTCCTGGAAACCAAGGCGATCGTAGTGATTCTTGCCAAGAAAAACCATATATTTCTGAAGAAAAGTGTTAATAAAAAAGACCTCAATTACTATTAAGAATGTTCAAGCTGAGAAGTCGACTTACCATTAGATATCCGTGAGCCCTGCTTGATCTCGGTAGCATTTTCAGCAATCCAGCGGCCACTTGAAGCATCAGTTTCCAAGGAAGGAAATCTGTCTCGTTTCGCATGTATTCAGTTAACAGGAAAACTGTAGAATATTCTAGTTTTGGTTTTCTTTAAATAAAAAGGGTTTACTTTAGCTTAACTCTAAAGGTTTACTTTATCGTTCGACTACCAAGACTACATATCAGTCAATGTAAACTTCACAGATTTTTTACACAGTTTTCGCTTTCGTAAAACCTTATAGACAATGAATTCTGCCTGCGTTCCATGTACACAATGTAAAATCCATGGAGACTTAAATGTCTCGATCTCTCACTAACCTGGCGTCATTCACTAATTGTGCAAGATCCAACAGCATCCCTGCTCTATCTGACGGGCTGAACACCTGTTTTACCAAAAAAAACATGCACCGTTAACGTACAAGCTCAGCTGTTCATCAATGATGACGTCACAAGATGGCGGCCAGATGTCTTTTACGGAGAGATGATATTTTGCATCTCAGCAGCTGGAAATTGTGACATGTCCGTAATAGGGAGGTTTTGTATCATGGATCAGTCCGTAATATGGAGGTTAGTATCATAGAAGTGTCCGCATTACGGAGGGTTTTGTTTTATATAGAGGTGCTCCGTTGGGCAAGGTCTTACCGTATGGTTGGTATTCAACTGCTCAGCTAGTGCTTTCCAGTTACTATGATCATAGTTTGTAAGGTAATAACCTATGTGATGTGTGTTAGCTTTAATCCATCCTTTACCATCCCACTTTATAGTAGCTATAAATATATAAACAAAATATGCACATTTTATAAACGCAGTACAGGCCTGATTTTCTGAAAGCACCATTACGGCTAACCATGACTAACTCTTACAAAATCCATTCATCATAATCCCTGAATTAGCGCTAATCAGGCTTCCAGAATTAAGCTATTGATGATCGACTTCCCAAAGAAAACTATACAACCATCACATGGATCATCGAAAAAATTCATAGGTCAAAAGTATAAAGGATAATTGACGTCGACGCCAGCATTGCCGTAGTGTTCTTGAAGGGATCAGATGGCCGCGCCTCTACTAGGCTCCACTCATGTCTCCTCCCATCGGGGTTTTGTGCGCCTTCGATTCATGACGACGATGGGAGTTGAGTTAACGATGAATTTTTAAACTGGTTTGTACATAGATAGTTTTTTTTATTAAGTTTACCTGAAGACATGTTCATCCACGTAAAACTACTACCTTGATCTTTAATGACATAAGTCAAAGGTATCACCCAAGAATATCTAGCAATAAGAAACAAAACATCATCATCATCATCATCACCAGTTTTGATCACGTGGTTAGCCCTAACTTGGGTGCGTCGTTTTTGTCAGGGGGAGGGGGGAGCGTTTTTGTCAGGGGGAGGGGGGGGGGGGAGGATCCAGGCTTATCCGGCTTCAGTGGGGAGTGTAGCGTTATAGGAACCCGCCCCTGTTGTTCATCATCACCTTTCAGCCCTATTGTTGGTCACAACCAATAGTCTTTCTGCTTTCTATACACATGCCATGTTATACTCTTACTCACCCAAAGGCTGATTTCCGATATGTAGCATTTAGTGCTGTTTTAAAGTGACTTTGGCTGACTGTATAGTGAGTTGCATTCTTTTTGCTGAAGGTTACCACAGGAAACCCAGTTTGTAGAGTCCATGAGTCCATGATTTGTTTGATATTCATGCAACGTCCACTTGAACAGCTTGCCTGAGAAAAGGTAAAATAAAAACACTAAAAAGGGCAATACTTTTCGCCAGGAGTACCACCAGAAGACTGAGATTCCACGTGTGCGCGCCCTTGTAAAACCTTCACAAAAATGTGACGTGTTGCCTCGCATTTGGACGAGAATTAACTCGTTTCACTTTCCTTCAGCTTGCGCTGGGCCCGGTTGTTGGAATGGCGATTAACGTTAATCCTGGGTTAAAATGAATAGTTTTCTTTAAATTTAATCCTGGGTTAACGCTAATAATTGTCTTTCGAACTGGGCCCTGGTCGTGAATCAATGGTAATATTCAATGTTTGAGCTGGCAAATGGCTGGCGGCCACAAAACAGCTCTAAAACTAGCCCAAAAGCGGATGTCACAACCTTGACGTGCGTGACTATATATAGAATTCATACGAACCTCTGTAAGAGCTCTCCATAAATCGTCCGTTACTGCATTAGCATACTCGTGTCTTTTCAAGTAAATCTGCCGAACAATAGTAATTAACGCTATTAATTGCTCCCTCACCAAAGAACAATAAATCAAGTATTTCTACTTAGAATTATACTTTATCGTTTTTGTTTGTTGGTCTTTGTTTATTTATTTATTTACCTGAAGTCCACTAATGAATGTCTTTTCTCCGAGGAAACCCTGTAGCATACGTAAAACACATGATGCCTGAAACAAAAAACATTCACATGACTCTTACAGTTTACATGGATATGCATGTGTCTATACCTATTTGCACAAACATTGACCCCTCAAAACATAGAAGCAGAGACCGAAATGTTCATTCATTGTTGATTGGTGGATCTTAATTAACTAGAAGCGCATGTACGTGGGCGTTACAAAAAGCAACAAAGACAAATTCTCAGTATTCCAAACGAATTGCAAATATGATTACTTAGCGAATTCATAGATAAAACACATGAAAATCCACATGACGTCACATCACATGACGTCACATCACATGACGTCACATCACATGCCGTGCAGGTCTCGGCCATTTATTCATACCTTGTCGTAGAAAATTATTCCGCTCATTTCACCAGTGCTTTTTATATTTTTCGCATCTTCAGATATTGGGTTGGAGTAGTTGGTACTATCAATCAATATTGAATTCCATAGTGGACCGTAGATGCTTCTATCGATCTACAATGCAAATGAATGATGTGACTGATTTACACTGACGCTCGTCCTCGGGGATCCAAGGGTGACAGACGCTACATTTTGAGTTCGTCTGTGTTTCATACTGTCTCCAATTTATCGGCAGTTCTTTCCCAGAACAATCGTGTTCAGGTAAAACAAACTGTGTTCATCCCGAATCCCGCGCGCCCCTCAACTAACTCTCAACTCAATTTTTAGAACTTGCTTCTAACGAATTCAGCTCGCGCTGGTACCGAATGTGTGGCGCGTTCGACATATCCTTGCCATAACTAGTTCGCACGATGTCAAATTCAGTGTATTTTTGTACATAATGCACTGAGCGCCCCCCCCCCCCCCCTTGCATTCCCCGCCCCCTAAACAATGTTGCTGATAGCCATAAAGTCTGTCTGACTGGTTTCAAGGTAATAGGTAAAGGAGTTTCCACAGCAACATTGTAAAAAGGGGGGGGGACCAATCTCAGTTTTGGTAATGATTGTAGATGCAAGATGTAACTGTGTAGCCTTTCTACAGAGTAACATTGAAATAGCTGGTATTGGTTAGGTATATTATATAGAGAGTCGACGATTGCCTGGTGTCTGTCGTACCGAATATTGAACTCGTTTGGTGAATACAACGATCTTGCCAACAGTATCTCCACCAATCAGAACGTAACGTTTATCCGATTGGAATATAGAGGATCGGATAAACAAAATTCAAAACAGTATCATAAACCTCTTGATCTTAGGGAGATCTTAAAAATTCATTAACTAGTCAGCATTCACTCCCGGTAGCCCCCCCGGATAGATTAAGTGGGTATGAACGCATTTTCTGATTGGCTACTGGAGTACAATATAGGATCAGGGGATCGAAAATTACTAGTAATTTTCCCCTGATAGGATTCATTGTTTTCATTCGCCGTTTTCAAAAGACCATTGTTTTTTTTAACCAATCACCGCTCCGCTTCAAGAGGGCTTCGTGCTGCCCCTTCACTACTAGGATACATAACAAAAACAAACATGACACAAGATGCAACATATTCTTCAGCATTGTGCGCAACATTGCATTGAAGTTATGAACTAATCAATATTCATTTTGGAGCTCTGTTTTCATAAGACGTTTTGGCTTGTCCGACGTAGGGGCTGGGTGGTTTATAGCCCCACCACTTTTTCCCTTTTCCCATACTAGTCTCTTATATAGCCCCACCACTTTTTAGGGTGCTTCGCGGTCCCTGATTATGGATCGATATCGCGATTATCATAGAAACGGTGTATTGAGATAAAATATCATAAAAAAGACTTACGCCTTTCCATTCAGGATTAGCGACAGCTATACCACGTGATTCCATCACCTTTGCAAAGCCTTCATTTAACCAAATATCGTTCCACCAATTTAGTGTCACAATGTTACCAAACCACTAGATCAGCGTCAAAAAATAAAATGCGAATAATCAGACAAAAACTTATATTATGTGTACATGCAAAGCTATCCTTGTGACCACTCTCGTAAGCGACCAGCTCTAGTTAGGAGCACCACTGTAAAACCCCGTTTGAATTGCCACTGAAACTCTGTAATCAAAAGTGCTCGATCATAGGCGATCACTCTTGTAAGCAACCACGACCACTGTTTGGAATTACAAGTTAGTACCAATTATTCCAAACTCTTAATTTAGAACGGTAATCTGTGTATTCGTCGACATCGTCTGTGATACGCTACTGACTGCTCCTTTTTTAGTTTTACCTTAGTTCATGCTAAAAGCTCTGCTAAACTCAAGTCTCTATTGCTCTAATCAGATGCGTGGTTGCTTATGAGATCGCATTCACGTAAGCGACCAGCTCTAGTTGAGTTCACTTCGAATTCCCGAGGTGGTCGCTCACGAGAAATTCAACTGTATATGTATGTTTCTTGTACTTGTGCTTGTGTCACTAGTAAAAAGACAAGCTATACATCACTGAGTCTGTGTATGTTGTTGTGCTTATGCTTATGTCACTAGAGAAAAGACAAGCACTGCTAATAAGCAGTACACTACTGAGTCTGTGTACGTTGCTTGTGCTTATGCTTATGTCTCTAGTGAGAAGACAAGCACTGCTAATGAGCTGTACATTACTGAGTCTGCGGATGTTGCTTGACTTGTAACTTATACTATAGAGAAGCACAACGATCGAATAAGCTACTCAGTACATAACTCAGTATTCGTATGCAGGTTATACTTGTTACTAGTGAAAAGACAATCAGTAATCAGATTTTTACCATGTGAACGAGTTCATGAGTTATGACAGAAGCGACTCCCAACTTTGCTCTTTCAGTAGATTCCTTTGCGTCCCATAAAAGGTAATTCTCTCGATAAAGTATTAGACCCCAGTTTTCCATGGCTCCTGCAGCAAACTGTGGTACCGCCACCATGTCTGAAAACAGATAGAGAAGTAGTCGTTGTGGAGAGGTGGTCATTGGTAGAGAGGTGGTCATTGTAGGGAAGTAGTCGTTGTACAGAGGTGGTCATTGTAGAGAGGTGGTCATTGTAGAGAGATGGTCATTGTATATACTGTATATGTGTGTGTGTTCATCTAAAAGGTCGTCGAATAAGAGCTGACCTTCCTTGGGAAGGGAATACTTGACATCAAGCAGTTTCTCAAAGTATGTCATAATCTTCCCGCCAACACTTAACGAGTAATCCAATTTTTGTACAGCTGAAGGTCGGCTGAAGTATCGCATCTGTAAGATAAATTCGATGTCAGCATTTTAAAGGTGTGGTAATACGGGCAACAAAATCGTGCAACATTTCGCGCATCGTTGTTGTTGCGTGGTTGCAAGTTACAGAGAAAATGTTGCTCGTATTTACACTTCACGCCCAACAAATTTTCTTTGGCAGACGTCCTCTCTGCTAGCTCTTTGCAACAGAGATAGTTTGCGCGCAGCAATAGACGAGCAGCATTTGCTCTGCAAATTGCAACGCAACAATGTTGCCGAAAAGTTGTATGGGTGTTATTGCTATTTCCGCACCTTGAAGCTAAGTGGAAAAAACACGTTTGACAGATACAAAACGTATCTTCTGCGTGAATTGCGCGTCTAAAAAAATTCTAATATTTGAGCTTTCTGATCGAGTACAAGATCCCCGTTTCCTCTCCTTCATTTCTCCATAACAAAATGTGACACAGTAATCCCCGAAAGTACAGTTGAATGTCAAATAAAATTCTTACCAGAATGTTATTCTTGCTGACAGCTTGTTTAACTGCAAAGTCACCGACTACAAAAGCTAGAAGATATGTTGGCATGACAACGCTTTTGCTATAATAATCAAACTTTTCATTTCCGATGGTCTCGGTCTTGTAAACAGGCATGTTGCAGAGAGCAATATAATCGCGTCGATGGGCGATTGTCACGTTGAATGTGGCTTTCATCGCTGGTTCATCAAAACATGGAATTGCTTTGCGTGCGTGGAGGTCCTCGAACTGTGTGGCAGCATAGTTCCTGTGAATGAGACCAGAAGAAAAAATGACCGATTACGGTATTATTTAAATATTTCTTAGCCAATGCTATGCTATTATATATATTGTCTCTCACAATACATAGATCTCGTCTAACGAAGTAACAAAGTAAAGGCCTGTACCACTTAGTTGGCCAATGCGTCCCATCTAGCCTATTCAGAGTCTCTCAGTTCGAATCCCTTATTTTTGAATGTGCGGTCATTCAATCATGCAGACAGGCTGCCAAAAGTGATTCAGGGTGTGGAAGACGATGCGTTCTTGGCCTTTATCTCTTTCCTTTGTCAATGCTTGGTCCCAAGGGCATTTCAAGCAACGATAACAATGAGGGGCGTTTAATTTAGACATGCGAAAATACGATTGCTTTATCTTACTAGACGCAACTTAGTCAAGACACGAACTCTCCGTATAAATAGCACTTTCAGTTTAAGACGCGACTATTAAAGCGAGGAACGCCTGGGATGTTCGTCATGCATAGACGTCATGCGAGATCGTACAAAAGGCCTAGCTCTCCCTTCCTTTCCTCGCCCATCCTGGATTTATTGAATTTTCTGGGCGTACGAACCCTGATAAAAGGCCCTACTGAGTTGACTGCACAGGTTAGAGAGATGATTAGAAACTTGATCCTCTGCGCTTTTTCGAAAGACCCTGTAAATTATCGGACCCATTAAGAATCCCGTTAAAGATTTTGAGTGTGCTATTTATAATCCCTATGATTTTGTTTTATATAAGTGCATGTACAGGTGCCCACGCGCTCCCGTTACGTCGATAAGATAAGGCCCATTTCTCTAGAAACCCCGCAAATTATCGGACCCATTAACAATCCCGTTAAAGATTTTGAGTGTTTCTCATAGCGCGCGGTGCTATTTTCAAACCCTATGATTTTGTTTTATGTAAGTGTATGGGTGCCCACGATCTCCCGTTACGTCGATAAGATAAGGCCGGTTTCTCGAAAGACCTGGTAATTATTAACAATCCCTTAAACATTTTGTGTGTTTCAGTCTTATAAACGCGCGAGTGATATTTTCAATCCCTTTGATTTTATTTGATTTAAATATACGGGTGGTCGCACGCTCCACTTACGTGTCCCGTACATTAGCGGGACGCATAAGATATCGGGTCTCTCTAGAAACGGGCGCAGGGCTCTAAAGCTTTTATTCGCTTTAGAGACGATAAACCCCTGAAAGCCAAGGTGAATTAAACCATTCTTGCTTCTTTTGGAGAAAACGCGTAAGAAGATGTTACACTTTTGCTAGACTTACACTGTTTTGCCATCCGATAAACGTTTAAATGAGCCACGATACATTCCAAGTAGGTCAGTCTGGAAGAAGGTCTTAAAGACCAGATTTACAAAGTATCTTCCTGGTTGTAAAGGCGTTTCCATTTGAATAACATAATAATCGTACTTGGGGAAAGAGAAATGATTTTTCACTGAGGTAGTACCTTGTGGATGGAAAGAAGTTCAATTTCTTTAGTTCGTGTTAGCATCATATTTGCACTTCATCGATCTACGCACACATCAATGCATCGATCCGCTCTTCTAGACATCCATCTATCCATTAATCTCTTCCTTTTTTCCTTTTTACCTTCCTCTTTTCAGCCCTCCTTCCTTCCCTCTCTCCCTGTTTTCCCTTCCATTTCTCTTCCCTTCCTTCTTTTTGCCTTTCTCTCATTCTTTTCATTTTTGTTGGATTTTATATCTGTTCTTCCATTCAGACAACCAACTATTTAAAATTTATCATTGCGTCCATGCATTCATAAATCATCTCAGTCATGCATGTATTCATCCTCAGTCGATCTATCCATCCACATCTGTCTTGTAATATAATAACCTGGTAATTAGACAACCAACTAACAATTGTATCTACAGCCTTGGCCAATAATCATCAAACATTTTACTGTATATATAAGTAACAGCCCCCCACCACCACCACCACCACCACCACTACCACCACCCTTACCCCCATCAGTGTTGGTCAACAAAATGCAACGCTGCTGTCTTTTGCGAGCTAAGGAGGGTGCTCGAAGGAATTCTGTCTAAGGCTACAGCCATTCAACCCCTATAATAATATTAGTATATAAAACAACTTTACAGTCACCTACTTCTCTCTTGTCTGCTGCGTCTTATCTTCACAGACGATATGTTAATAGCCTTGCTGTGTAGAATAATAAGATCCGTGGCGTCTCTCACTTCAACATCGATGTCCACACGTCCATCAAAGCTTGGTAGATCAACAGTAATGTTAAGAAATAGGTTATAATGTTTAGGGATAACATTAGTTGGTAGACGAGGATTCCACCATGCCTCGGTGCCGGCGGTTGTTGGTGGTACAGTTGTAGACGCTGTAGTATAAAATTGAGTGGGTTCTTCATGTTTTTCTGTGGAAGAAAAGGGATTGGAGAAGTTGCGAGGCTTATTGCAGGCTAGCTAGCTCAATATTGAGCCCAAATTATAAATGAGACGCATTATTACAAAAATGCATGAGCAACTGCAGATCTAGAAGTTGGTAGACTGCTCAGTTGGTTGAGGGTCTTTAATGCGAGCGTTCGAATCCCCATGCTGATGTAGTAATGTATGGGGACTTGCAGTAACAGGTCACGTGACCCTATATCGCCTATACCAAGTAGCACCGTCAAAATGAACGCCAGAAATAGAAAGAGGATCTCGATATTAGTAAAAGTGCAAAATTTCAGTTTACAAGATAAATAACGGAAAAAATTACAGCAAATTCAAGATTAGATATTTTCTTAAGATTCATTTGGAAAAACGCGTTGGATAGCACGAGCTGAGCTTGCCATCCAATGCGCTTTTCCAAATGAATCTTAAGAAAATATCCAATCTTAAATTTACTGTCATTTCTCCTGCATTACATCTTGTGAGCTTAAACTTTGCACTTTTACTAATATCGAGGTGCTCTTTCTATTTCTGGCATTCCTTTTGATGGTGCTGCTTGGTATAGGGGAGATAGGGTCGCGTACCCTGTTAGTGCAAGTCCCCCATTGCAATTTCGTAGCCAGAGCCAGTGTTGCTCTTAGCTTGGTCACGAGTAACGGAGACTCTGGGTACAAGAGTGAAAATACTGGTGCTCGTATTATGGAGGTTTTTGAAAAATGAGTTAAAGATCCACTGATCGTATTATGGAGATTTGAGCATAAGGATGTGTACCAGAGTCTTATGTCTGTAAATTGAAGTATTCTTCCTGGTGTGGCTCATATTATGTCCTATTCAGTGTTCGCTAAATCTATGCTTTCTTATATTCGTTAGCACTTGAATTTTGTGTTTCATTATATCCCATAAAATCACAAAACATATGAACGGTATGTGGTAAAGTAAGTTATAATTAGGGCATAATTATAATAATAATAATTTGGGCGTTCACGTTCTCGGTAAAATGTGAAACTTTCGAGTTTGCCTTTATTAACTGGCACAAGACGGTTGAAATCTACCTATCTACTAAACATTTCACGTGTCAGATTTATTCTTGTCCCAGGTAAGGCAATCCGGAATCCTGAATTCATGAAAAAATTGCCTTTGGAATCCGAAATCTAGCACTTGGAATCCCGAATCCAGTCCTTGGAATCCGGAATCAAACCTTGGAACCCCGAATCCAGCCCTTGCTTGGAATCCCGAATCCGGTATCCGGAATCGGGAATCGGGAATCCGGAATCCAGCTCTTGGAATTTGATTCCATAAGAAATCTCTAGGAATCTGGAATCTTGCATCATTCCGGATTCCCGTAAGTCCTATTGTTCTCTACCGCCGTCGTCATCAGTGTTGCCGTCGCACAATCTTAAACTCCATCATGTCAGTACGCATGTCATGTTGTCTATAAAAACGTTTGAAATTCTTGCCGTGAACGTGCTGTGCCGTGAAATTTCCGTGAAGTAATCGTGCTGTTTTCAAAATGATCTAAAGAGATGTCCGCGCGCAATATGGCGGTATCTGTTCTATAAAAAGCTCACTATTAGATGCATTATTATAGAGGTTTCGGCAATGAAGAAATTAATTATGAGATGTCACTGTGACCCGGATAAAGTACAGTGAAACCTTTTCAAAGCGGACACCAAGGGCTAAAGAAAAGTGTGTTTATTAATTATAATAGGTGTTCGTTATATATAGGTTTCATTGGCCAAATAATGTATATATAGAGAGATTATTCCATCTTCCTGGACATGGACACCTGTCCGTTATAGAGAGGTGTTCGTAATATGGAGGTATCCGTAACTAAGGAGAGATACTACTACGTACTGCAACTCAGTTTTCTGTCATATCTGTGCAGCGTGACAAGATATTAATTCTTTACCAATGACAGTTTTAACTGGGATTATGACCTCACTTGGCTTACATTCCAATACTGGATCAACAAAAACAAATTCCCTTGTCTCAAAGACGCCAACTCTAAATTCTGATAACCCAATACCCTTAACATCTTCATCTATCTCTTATAAAACTAAATTTAGGACTGAATTCTAGCGCAATAGCCAAACATTAACAACATAACGAAATAAAATACAATTTAGCAGATTTGCGGATTAGTTTTTATCGATCTAAAATGAGGTCCGCTGCTCGCGTTCCCCGCCGGTAGAATCTCTTTTTCCTGTTACTCAAGTTTCGCCTATTTTTCTACCTTTAATAAGTAGAGCCATTATCGCATTGTAAGCTTAGCGTGACTAAATACCTTTATGAAGGGAAGATCTAGCATTGCCCAGAAAGATCGCCAAGATAATCACAATGATTACCAGTACCACCACTACAACTATGCCTGCGATGATTTTAGTCTTGGATAAAAAGTAACCAGGTTTATCTACAATTAGAGGACTTTGTGTTTCACTTAGCTGAATGCCTTCTGATGTTTCTCCCTCACTTGTGGACGCCATGCTTTTGGTCAGTGGCGATCACCGCGTGTGTCAAAGAGATTTACGGCTGATGTAGCGTCACGCGATACATATATATGTCAATAGAGACAAAGTCGTCAGGGTGGCTAGCTAAATAAGCGAGTTAAGCACTGTACTGTCATTTTATTTGTAAAACAAAGTGGCATGAGGTCAAGCTAAGACGGTCAGCAGCTATGAATTGGAAAACAAAAATTAGGGATTGAGCGAAGCACGACTACGGAGAATTCGGCCGGCTTTTTGTACTGGAACGCTTTCTGAAATTCTTTTGACGTCAAAAGCCGATGTGTCAACTAACTAATTCCTTCTTGAGAGGGACGTGGGGGGTAAGCCAATACTACACTACCGCATTAAAAGAAAAAAGAAAAAAAAAAACCCGCATTATCGCACATGAAATCGGTTATTCGCAACAAGGACTAAGCTGACTTGAGATGTTCCTGTAGATGGTCTGTCAGCCCACAAAGGTTAGCAGTGAACCTGGAAAGAGTTCCTAATGGCTGATTAGAAATATTTTTTTAAAATCATTAGCTCTTGTGAGCGCGAAGCGCGATTAGCGAAATTTTGTATTCTAAGCATTTGAAATTGCTGCTTTTGGTTGATTTTGAATACCGAAATACCGCAAACATTTACTGAGTTTTACCGAATATTGTAGCTTTAAATCACTAAATACCGCATACCGCAGACGTGGCCAATACCGAAATACCGCATCGTAAAATGAAATTTACCGTAATATCGCACAAAAAATCGTCCAATACCGCAATACCGCAAAATAATGAAAATATAAAAAGTCTCTAAAAAAGTATTTAAGTTTTTTAAATGTTCGACCAAATTAGCGACTCCCACTAAGCTCCCTTTGAAACCTTCCGACATGTTTAGCAAGTCACACAGCACCAAAGAATTGAGCTTCGAAGTTTATTTGGTAAATATTTACACGTCATTGGAATGTCATCGTCTTTTCTTGGCTTTCATGGCTTCTTTACTGGCTTCGCGTCGTCTTTTGTTGATAGGGTTTCGAGGGTCAAATATTTCATACGTATCTTCGTCTTGAATATTGGCATCCTTTACTTTTGAACCTACTCCTTCGCATTTGAGAGCATGCGTCATCCTTGAATAAAAGCCACAGAATGTAAAGAAAAAAATTAGGAAAAAAAAGAATAATGAATGTGGATTAACTTTTGGGATACTGAGTAAAAGTCATTTTTTAAGCTTACCTTAAGCTTTCGACCCTGACTAGAGTTTTGACTACAAGATGAACACGTGAATCGCATCTTGTGATCAATACTCTAGTCAGCGTCGAAAGCCTAAGGTAAGGTTTATCTACATTCATTAGTGTTATTAAACCTGATGGATTAGTAATTTTTCATCAACGAAAAAACAACTTCAAACAGCAAACTAAACAAAACTAAACAACAACAACAATTACAACAAACGTCATTACAGCACCAGCAACAACGTCATCAACAACAACAACAATAACCGAAGGAGGGAGGTAGGGAAGAGGGGAGGAGGAAGGGAGGGAGGAAGGGAGGGAGGAAGGGAGGGAGGGGAGGAACCTTCCACTTACCATCCTATATCATTATCAGCTTCATCATTATCACTTTCATCAGCACTCTCCCCGCCCTCCTTGTCTAACTTGGCTTGAAAATCAGCAAGCAGAGAAGATGTTTGTTCACTGCGTCCTCCGCCCTTGGCTTTGATTGTGCCTTTGACTTTCTCAAGGTAGTCCTCTCTTTCAGCACGGAAATCAGCTACAACATCGGATACGTGATCTAGTGGTTCAAAGAAAGATAAGTAAATAAATAAATAAATAGATGTCGGCTGCAGGCAAAGAAAAGAAGCATAAAAATTGCTTTCAGTGGACAACCTTCGAGATCTCAAATATTCTACTTGTCTGATAGAGTGCACACCTTATATCCATAAAACCTCAATAAAACATGTATTGTCTTATTGCACTATTATGTACAAATTTGTTGATAGTCTGTATGGCGTGCACTCTAACGAGGCTTGCATGATTTAGTTTTAAATATCTTTAGTTTTACTCCTCGAAGCCTGGGTACCATGCAGAATAAGTGGCCTTTGAAGTAATGACAGTATGTCTAGTATCCTTGGCTGCCGTTGTAACTTTACCAGTAGCATTGAGTGACGTCACTTTGAACAGCCTTGCGTGATGTCACTTTCAGTAGCATTGATGACGTCACCTTCAGTAGTTCAGTGACGTCACTTAAAGGAGCGTTGAGTAAGACCGTTAAGTGACGTCACTTTGAATAGCATTGGGTGACCATTTTTAGTAGCTTTGAGTGACGTCACTGAGGAGTGGGGTGACGTCACTGAGGAACGCTGATTGACGTCATTTTGAGAAAAGTAAAAATAATTATATAAGGCCTCGATGAAACGAGATCCCAAGGCGACGCAAGTCAACGCAAGTTTTGACTTGCAGCTTGCTCGTCTCATTTGTTTCAGCCAGCTGAAGGACAAGGAGAAAATCCGGTTTCTTGCTGCATGAATTATTTGAAGGAGAGGAAATGTGCAGAAATTCGGACTAAAAACAGAAGAAAAACAGCTTGCGAAGCTTAGCGCGTTGACTGTTCAAACAAGCCAAAACTTGCATCAACTTGCAATCAAATTTGAGCACGCTCAAACTGCTCGCAAGTCTTCGCAAGTTGATGCAAGAAGCTGCAAGTCGATGCAAGTTAGCGATCAAACGACTTGCTCCTCTTGCGTTCTCGTTTGATCAGGGCCTGACAGGCCGGATGTACATGAAGAAGCAAGGGCAATCGCACACAATATTTGTACCTGCGAATACAGCGGCCTCGTATCGTGCGCTGTAGAACCAGGCACCTCGTTTAACATGTCATCTTTTTGGTGCGTAGAATTAAATCCGCAGCCCACTATTTCTAATTCAAAAAGACGCAATTATGACGGCATTCAAGACTTCCTTTTACCTTTTGCTTTGTGCTTTTTATCTTCAGATTCAGATTTCGGTCTTTTTCTTGATTCCTTAATTTCTTTCATTAACTGTTTTGACTCTTTTCGATGTTGCTCGCTGTCGAGAAATAATGGACAATGAAATCTTCAGTAAAGCCTCGTCTTTTCTAACCAATCACGTCTGATTCGAGAGATCAGGCTCAGATATATAGTGGAACCCCTGGGTGATGCGTCAGACTCGCTTAAGATCTCGTTATCTCGAGGAAACCCACTTCTCTTGGATTATAAAGATGGTGGTGGAATGATGATGATGATGAATTTTGAGCCGGCAGGAAATCTCATATCTCGAACGCTCACTACCACATCGAATGGTGGTCTGTCTTTCCATGGAAGTACGTAACTTTACACAAATATGTCCTTTATGAAGGCTGGACTTCCCCTTCCCTCCTCCTCGTCAGGAACTTCAGCTAGGTAACAGATATTCAAACGAATAAAACACAAAGTACCTTTTAATGGCATTCTGTTTTGATTCATCTTCACTGGAATCATCATCATCATCGTCGTCGTCGTTTTTGTTGTTGTGTTTCCTGAGTTTTTGTTTAACATCTTCACTTATTTTTGCAGTGTCTTTCTGTAATTACACAAGAACGTCAGTTAACTCATTGAGTATCATTTTAAAATTAGAATGCCATTATGAAACCCAACTGACTAGACGTGAACCTAAACGTTTTCACACGGTTTAAATTTAAATTGGCTCTGTGTGGCACAGGAAATTGGAGCTGGAGTGAAATGTGTTTATTGTTTACCTAGTAGACCAAAGTAGCGGGGCCACAATAGCGGGGGCTTTGACAGTGAATGTGCCCCCGACTACCAGGGGAAATGTCTGATTTTAACACCACTCAAATGTTAAATTCCCCGGTATTTCCCGGGGTTTGGGGGGCGGGGATTTCAATTGACTAGTGCATTACACTCTTTGACTAAAAAATAGCAGAGGTAAAGGAGCCAAGGTGCTAGTAGCTAATAGAGCTTGCAGTGACTATCACTAGATAATTTATACGTTTTATATAGAGAGAGAGCTAGAGCAAGAGATTCATATCTTAGATACATTTTATTAGCCTTATTTTTTGTATAAATATCACAATGTTATGTAAACCAGTGTAATCTGTTCACATTTTTTCTCGTGGTTGAATAAAGTTTTTTTTTTCTTTCTTTCTTTCTGTCTTTCTTTCTGTCTTTCTTTCTCAGTTTCATTCATTCATTCATTCATTCATTCACACTAATCCGCAAAAACTTTAAAACGCATCTTTTTGTATTTTTCTGTTGTCTCTATCTACACTTTAACGTTTTTCTTGGGCAAAAGAAAAATGGTGTTTTAGTGTTGACGGAAGGCTAGCCTGCTTTGCAGACTCATTTTTACGCAAAATCGAGTCTGCATCGCAGGCTAACGGAAGACCTGATCGTAGCAGAGAAGATACGATTTCAAATTCATCCTCATTACTGGGGATTAGAATAGGCGCACCTTACAATTAAGGTTGGGTTACCTGTGGTTGTGTATCAGATACTACAGACTGCTTGCTTAGGGTGGGGTCATCTAGAATGTCGTGGCTGCTTTTCATTTTCAGATCCTTTGAAAAGAACAAAAGCGTGCGTTGATTAGTAAAAGAACATACTTTCTCAATGTACATTTAGTTAGCTATAAATGTTTCTTTTTCAATAGTCCTTTTTAATTGAAGACGTCCCTGTACAAACAGTAAGTCTCTGACCAAAATGTTGAATTCTCCTTTGATAATCAAAGATCTTTGAGGAGAACGTATACATTGATCAGAGATCAAATACTCTGTTTTTGCACTAACTTCATTTCCTAAACAGTGACTTCAATACATTGTTTTACATTGATTTTATGGTTTAATTTTAGTTTTTCTTAAAGTACCAAAATCACACACCCTTCCGATAATGTGATGATGGGATCAACTGAGACTTAACCCAAAGTAAGTCAGCGATCAGATAAGACACAAGTCAAAAATTTCATCGAATTGCGTTCTCGTTTGATAGTAGTATTACCTTACTAACACTTGTAACTTCTTCTTCATCTTCTTCAGCTTCTTCTCCAAATGATAACAAACTGAAATTTCTGGGGGGAAATAAATTTTGCTTCTTTTAATAGTTCGATAGCACTAGTAAATAGCAATGACTTACTTATCAAGCTCTCTCTTGTGTTAGAGTTTTTCCTTACTCATCTTCCCTCTGCTCCAAGATGGTGAGAAGGGAAGGGGATCGAAGGGACGAGGAAAGCAACATCCTCGGATATATATAGATATACTCAGAAATCTTCATAAAGTGAGCAACCATGTCTGCTGTAATTGGTACTTCCCAAAAGCAACCAAGTCAACTTCTAGAGTTTGTCATTAAGCAACCATTTCACGTATAATCCTCTCTCTTTCTCATCGTGAAAAACTTGGATTAGTAATGAGCTTTTATCAGGTATTTTTAAATTCGTAAAACAGAAAAAGAATTACCACAGCTGGAAACAGTGAACATGTTAAAATTAGCAAGACAGTGAAGTTCAAAGGAATTAAACCCAAAACTCGTGAGAATATGAATTTTTGAAAAGTGTGAATTTGTAAGATAACCTTTGCTGGTAGGCATCTCTTGCCTACCAGCAAATGTTTACATACAAAATTTCGATTTCGGAAAATTCATATCTTCGTGAGTTTGGAAGTTACTTCATTCAAACTTCACAGTTTTACTAATTTTGACGTGCTCTTTCCAGCTATGGTAATTATATTTCTGTACTGTGACTTTTTACATGATAAAAGCTCATTGAAACCCACAAATGAATTGAGACAATGGTTATGCACTCCCAAGGGTTTACAACATTCTTCTTTGACTTCACTGACTTGACAGTTGACTGATGAAGGCGATGTGACAGCGCCGAAATATCTCTACCTTGTAATATTATTGCTCTGAATCCAGGATTCCACTGATTTATTTATGTTCCGGAGCAAGGGATGGACCTCTTTCCAATTGGGTAGGTAATATTCAATGTGAGCTCAAATTTTCAGACATACTTTGTGCCTTTAACTTTAGGTTTTTTAGCTTCTTGAGCATCTTCTTTCTTTCGTTTGTAAGTATCTCTGGGTTGTATGTCATCAAAAGGGTTGGATAAAACCTGGATATAACATAGGAAAATACAAAAACTGACATTGTACCGTACTAATGAGTTCTTGGGCCTGTTTCATGATGATGTCCTGTATTTATTTGGGTTAGTTTACAAGACTGTGCAAGCAAATGATTGAAAAGGCTATGCACTTTGATAAACATTGGAAACTTTTTGGAAGGTTCAACAATATAGGTTTAATACGTTATCTGGTCTTTCATTAAGATTTTAGACTGGAGGGCATCTTGCTGTGACAGCCAGGCAAGACTACACACATTTAATATGGAAGGTTGTTTGCATTCCTCAAGACAGCCATGCAAAACTCACCAAAGTCATGCTCACTGCTGATCAATTTGCCCGGTGCACAGCCCTCAATGAACATACTGTCTTTAAGAAATAGGTTTATGGTTGGTTGGTTTGGAAAGTGTGTGCCACTTCAGAGAGATTTCTGACAAATCAATTCAAAAGACATATTTACCTCTGTTCTCTTAATCTTGGGTGGATAATAAGGGTGGTCATTGTCATCTACCTCAAGATCAGCCATCTTGAGCATGTTGTAGATTGTATTACCTGTTACCTAAAAACATTAAAATCAATGTCGCTTGCATGTCAGTTATGACAGCAGTGGGCGGAGCATATGGAGTGTATGACAGGAGGATATGCTCCTGACGACATGACCAATGATGATGATGTACATGTGAGGACATTTCACTTACCGGTCCAAATGACAGCAAGTGTCCAAGGAGCACAGTGTCCTAATTCTTGTATCAAATATAAGTACCATCATATAAAAATTAAGAAACCTGTACCTTTCCAAATATGGTGTGTTTGCCATTCAGTTCATCTGTTCTCTCCAATGTGAAGAAAAACTGACTACCATTGTCGTTAGGGCCAGAGTTTGCCATGGCAACCAGGCCACGCCTATTGAACTTTAATCTCTGGTGGAACTCATCCTGAAATATCACCACATCTACTTAGGGCCTGCACAAACTAGGCAACCTCTTCTGCAACATTGTATCATTGCAACACAGCTGCACCATCTGTCCATCCCTGCAATGTTGTGTGCAATGTTCCGCACAGATAATGCTGCAGAGGTAGAGCTCAACCCAAAACTTGCAACTGTTGTGTACATAACTGTTGCAAGGGTGGAGACGTGGTGCAACTCTGTGTTGTGCATAATGTTGTAGAAAACGTGCAAATAAAGTTGCATTTTGTGTCTGGGCCATTAGGTTTTGGAGAATCTTGACATTTTACGATCATCCTTAGGGAGATAAGCACCATTGTTATATACCAACTGTCAAAGTCTATCTTTCTCGAGCTCTGATTGGGCGAGAAATTTTGGGTAAATCTTGATGTTTCCCTGGGCAACGGGCAACAATATGTTGTGAACCGGTAATAACAAAACCGGAAATTGATTGAGCTTTGAAGGCGCGTTCATTTGGCTGCGTGCGTTTGCAAATTCATTCATTCGGACATGAGGCAAAACTCGTGTTTATTGTCAAACTGTTAAGACCAATATACAACATTTATTCCGAGAAAAAGATTGATAGCCAACCACGAATGTCACCAAAAGAGCTGCAACAATTCTCTGTAAAACTTTGTGTGAAAAAAGGTCAGTTTGTTGATGAGTTTTGTATGAATTTTGATTAGAAACTTTAATTGTAGGCAGCGACGTTTTGCTTTTTATTTTGTTCTTTGACAATTGGTATATAGCTATATAACAAAACACTTATTTACTGGAACCTCGGGAAAGCAGTATGTTTTGTAGTCCCTTGCCTCGGGAAACATAGTCCCTGTGAATAAGTGTTAAATGTTTCCCTGGCAACAAGCAACAATATGTTGTGGACCGGTAATAACAAAACAAAATTTGATTGAGCTTTGAAGGCGCTTTTGTAGCAGTTGCATTTGCATGCAACTAAATTAATTCATTTGGACACGAGGCTAAACTCGTGTTTATTGTTAAACTATTAAGACGAATTCATTCCGAGAAAAAGATTGATAATCAATCAGGAATGCCACCATACAAGCTGCAAAATTCTCAACAACAACAACAACAACAACAACAACAACAACAACAACAACAGCAACAGCAACAGCAACAACAACAACAACAACACAACAACAACACACAACAATAACAACAACACAACAACAACAACAACACACAACAATAACAACAACAACAACAAAATTTGTGCAGAAAAAAAGGTCAGTTTGTTGACGTTTTGAGTGAATTTTGAATAAAAACATTCATTATAGCGACATTTTGCTTTTTGTTCTTTGACAGTTGGCCAGTATATATAACAAAACACCTATTTACTGGATTTGGAACAATGTAGCTGGTGTGTCCCGATGAGAATAATTCAAAATTGATTAAAAACAAATTGTCACCTTGAATTTCTTGCCGTAAATAGATTCACCACCTGTAATAAGTCAGACAGTAAAATTTTACGTCAATTCTAAATGATTTTATTCCTGAAATGTTTCCTTTAAATGGGTACATATTACAATGATGCACCAACGTGAATACTTACCATAACCTGTACCAGTTGGGTCTCCACCCTGAATACAAAAACCTACAAGTACAAGAAAAGATTTCACATGCATGCAACAAGTACTGGGATGCTCTTCATAGACTAGACGCAAAATCGAACAAGTCAATTGCAAAATGCCTCAAGGTGTTTGATTTTCCGAAAATGCGCCTAGTCTATCACCTTTTTGGGGTGCTAGAGATTTGCCTAGAGTTACGTTTCGTTAATAATTATCTGGGAAGATCGAATTGCTGGGTTTATTTACGTAACGTAACGCTAGCCGAATCTCACGCACCCAGGGTACTTTATCGTACGCGTCTTCCTAAAAAACTAAGCTTGAATATTGAGAATTTTACAAGAAAATGTATGTTCGATTCACAGAACAACACGAACATCATGGCCTACGTCACACACCACGGGTACCCGAACCGAAAAATACTGAGCTGGGGATTCACTATACACTGTTCGATCAACACCCTTTTTAACGTAAAATAAGTTACATGTGTCCCCACTATGTAACTAAGCAAATAAGATGCTAAGCCCTGAAAGTTTTTATCTGAAATGTATCGTTTCCAATCTGACAATATAACTCGCTGCAGCAGATGGTATTCGATTGAATAACCAAAACTTTGCAATACGAATTCTCGACCAAATAAGGGAGGATTTCAGTTAGACTTCCTTTATTCCCAAAGACTAATGCTAACCTATAAGAGGGGCGTATCCAGAATATTTCAAAGGGGGGGGGGGGGGGGGGGGGTCACACTTTCCATTTTCCACCACTGGATACGCCCCTGTATAAGCTTACTGGAAGAAACCTACAACAAAGATGAACTCAAAACCCAATTTACATAACATTCTTATGGCACAGCATCCCTAAATCTTTGCATTGATGCGGACCGACTATTTTGGGTACGGCACCCCTATCAGACCAACCAATGTTTTCTTTACACAATGATAATAACGTTGCCAAAAATAACGTGCCAAAAATAATGGGCCCGCGTACCCAGAATTAGGGTGGGTGTCGTCGTGAAAATGATCGGGCTAAACACTTTTATATTCTTTCCGCGTCAAAAATACATATAATGCTTGATAACGATGTTTTTTTCGTATTTTATTATTAGTTAGCCGTGATATTGTACTAGCTTCAGTAGTCTTTTCGTTTTTAGTGTTTTCTCTTGCGGCAAACGCAACATGCTATACTAAGCAGTATTAAACGTAAACATAATTATACCCCCAAACATAATTAAATGGAGCATCTACAAAGACTCCTACCGATTTTCAGCAATAGATAGATAGATACACTTTTTACCAGCCGTTCAAAACGTTTTTTATATATAGCATTTCCTGTCGATTAACGTCATGATCACTTTGAATTCGTATCCGGCCGTTATAACTTAACCGACTGACGAACTTGATTGATTAATTAAATTAAAAACAAAAACCACATGCATGTGGTTAGAACATACTACAATATGTGGGACTAAAGGAAGCGCGTCAGTTCACAACTCAGACAAACAAATCAAATTTTTCACCACCTTGAGTCCGTCTGAAGTTTGTTTTTTACTGACTCCTTTTTCGGAAATAAGCAATGTTTCACGATAAAATGTCTTCTTTTCAGTACGATTACCGTTTTATAATGTTTGTCTGAGTCATGTATCTTTTACAATGTGTTACGTGAGCTATTCAGAACCGACGCGCAGCGCTATTGCAAACTCCTCCGATAAAAAATCTTTTTAAAAAATCGCTTTTTTGTCTTTTTGCTTGATCAGAAAAGATTCGAACACTTAAACCTTGGACTGCACGTACAAACACAGTTTAGTCCCGTAGCGATCGAGGCGACTGAGGCATGAAGAATCGTCCTTAGGAACCCAGTGGTATCATTCTGACACTTGTTTCTCGCTCCCGAAAGGATACGCCGACTACAGTAGGAGACTGCGGACTACGGGAGTCGCTTTAGGACTGGAACGAGATGCATATCATTATTTCCTCTGTCGCGAGTGGGTAGTTGGACGATTTCACGTAGTGTGGAAAACAAACTACGGATCTATCAAAAAATGAAAAACGGCGTGAGAATACAGACAAGCAAAATCGAAGATTTTAAACAATTTACATTCGAATTACAAATTCATAGACTTTTAGCTCATTTTAAGCAGATTTTTGATTTAAGATCAACGGAAAACTCACCGCTACTCACTGCCATCCCCTTAAATTGCTTCTCAATTCAAACATGTCTTTCTCCCTAACTATATACAGGTTAGTCTAATGGATAAAAGCTGTATATTCATAAGCTATGAGTCCATTTGAATCGAAAGACTTGAGAAACAAATGTAACGAAATTACAAACTATACTTATTGTTATCTAGGCTACGAATTCAATCTCCCAAGTTGTTAATCAGAAAAGGAATTCGTTTGCGAAAAATGCTGAAAAAACAGGCGTGCTCAAAGTCGACTATTCAGTCTCAGTGTGTCCGTAGCATCTTGCACTAGACCTTTCAGGACGACCAATCAGAAACGACAGAAAATTTGCTTCCGAAACAAGTTCTACCAGACAACGTTTCTATAGGGGTATATTTTCATGGAAGCGAGAAACGAGCGACAGATTAATACCCCTAGATTTCCGAGGACGTTGGCTCACTTGCCTGTCCTTTGTGTTTACATTTTCGTTACGTCCATTTACGCCTCGTGCATGAGTCTTCGTCACATTCGTCATTACTGATCATCATGAGAGGGTCTCCATGGGGTTAGCCGTTAACCGCGGTAAAACGGCATAAAATTTATCCGTAAAAATAGGGAAAAATAAACGTAAGGCGTAAAAATAGTCGTAAAGCTTTTTTTAACCAAGAACAATTGTCAAGGCTTTATGAGTCTTATTTTGTACCGCGGAAAAATAGAGCTGGGGGATCTTGTGAGCTTAAACAGAAGCCCGGGGGGGGGGGGGGGGGGGGGAGGACTCCGATCGTAAATGGACGGGGATGCTCGTCGTACCTTTTAGGAGTCAAAATCAGCGATCTGGTACCTTTTAGGGTGTCCCAGACTTTAGTTGACTACTAGAGACCTAGCTGGTACCTTTTAGGTTAATTTTTTCCTCCATCAACGTCTAAATAATGGAAACATGCAAAGATTGGATTGCACGACCATCAAATTGTTCGTATATAAATAGACACAATTGATCGCTTGATTGACTAAGATACGCAAAATGTTAAATTTAGTGTTTTTGAGTTGGTACCTTTTAGGGGTAAAAACATGAATTGACACGCCCACCCGGATATGACTTTGGTACCTTTTAGGGGTCATTTTTAAAATTTCCGACGAGCATCCCCGTCCTCTTATATATAGGAGTCCCCCCCCCCCCCCGGGAACAGAAGTCAGAGTTCTATGACCTTGTAAACCGTTACAGTCGTCGTCGTCGTTTTCCATCCTCAGGAATGAGGGTCGGAGATCCAAAGTCTTTCTCCATTTTTCTCTGTTGTTTGCCATCCTACTACACTCCGTTAGGGATCTTCCACTCCACTCTTTAATATCGTCAGTCCACCTTCTTCTTGGTCGCCCACGTGGCCTTCTGCCTTCTACCTTTCCTTGGAGAATGATTGAGGAAAGCTTCCCTGCTCTATATTATGGTCTCTTGATAACTGGTGAGTTTTTTCTTATTCCTTGTAACCGTTACAGTAAAAAGCCAAAATTTTCATCGATAACTGTATAAGTCACCACCCTATCGAGACTCTGTCAATACCATCATCAAATCACCCATAGTTATAATCCAAATTTTTGCCTTAGTACAAATTTTGCTCTGGCAACTGCTCTCTAAATCCTAGTCGAAAGCCGCTTTTCTGAGATGCTTCTTCGTCTTATTTCATCAATGCAAATTAATATATATCGTTACTAGGTACCATAAGCAAACATGTTGACTATGTAGAAAGTAGTTGACTTATTGATCTAGATATTTCTATCTAGAGCTTAACTTGGTAAAAGTAGTATTATGGTCTCTTGGTAAAAGCAAGAGACCATAATACTAAGAGAGCGAATCTCAGTATTGATGTCTGTGCGATGTTCGTGGCGACTAAGGCTATTTTTAGTAACTTCGCCATCGCGCGCGCAAGGCTCTCAAACATTGATTTTTGACGTGCGCGCGGACGGGAACGTTTGCTTTCGGCATTTGGATTCTATTGTTTAAGAGCCTTTCGCGCGATGGCGAAATTACTAAAAATAGCCTTAGCCGCCACGAACATCGCACAGACATCAATACTGAGATTCGCTCTCTTAGTATTATGGTCTCTTGATAACTGGTGAGTTTTTTCTTATTCCTTGTGAAAATGTCGGTCAAATAAGGTGACAGACTGCATGCAGAGAGGACGCAGGCTTGTGGACTTTCAGTCGCTAAAGAAAAAGTTTTAAGCCGCTAGGCGGGTGGTGTTGGTTTGCTAATAAACAATGCGTGTGGGATGAAGGTTCCTGTTTTTGATCACAGTGACATTGAACTGAGCTTCTATAAACGGCAATGAATGATATTTTTGCAATCATGCATGGTACGTAATAAACAAATTAAGATAGCATAAACTATATACGCCCATAAAAGAATCTTCTTTTGCAGTTCTTCCTCACTGATTCGCCTTCTTTGTTATCTCCCTCGTAAAAATCAGTCATAAGTGAACAGTGTCAGAAATATCTCATCAGTTGCCTACTGATTCACTAACGACTGATCGAAGTGATTGCTTAGACAAGTGTACAGTCAAGAAATTTCCCCGTCTTAGAGCAAGAACGACCATGGATATCATCACCTTAAACTCAACAGAGCTTGGTTGCTTGATAGTTCACCCACAGCGTCATAGATCTCTTTGGTTCTGGATACCAGTAGCATTCATTTCTATTTTAAGCATTTTCACCAATGGTCAAGTTATTGGTATTATCTTGACAAGAAAGTGTCTTCGTACTACACCAAACTGGTTCATTCTTTCCCTTGCAACGGCAGATCTCTTACTCGCTGCCGCTGGGGCTCCTACTTTACTCTCTTGTACTTTGGCTTCTTGTTCAAATGTAAAGACGATTTTATTCACGTTAGCCTCCTTTAACACCACGACCAATTTTTTATGCGTTGCTTTTGATCGATACTTTGCTCTTCTACGCCCGCTCCAATACCAGCGTTTCTCGGCTTCATGGAGGCCCTTGTGCTACATTGGATTGTCTTGGTTATGCACAATCCTCCTTCCCTTAGTTTTTCTCTTAATTGTCTATCACACTCTAAAATGTGAGTACATTAAGGTTGCTGTCTTAGTCGTTCGGGCCATTTGGCTGGTCTTTCTTACTCTCTCTTTGGGTGTTACCTATTGTAAGGTATGGTGCGTTGTTAGACGTCAAAGGAGACAAGTGGCTCTTCAAATTCAACAAGTTCGATACAACTATAGTACCGGCGTATCCATTCACTATGGTATAGAGCGCAGCGAGACACGGGCTTTTCCACTATCAAACTGATTGGAATACTGACTCTTATTTTCGTTGTTTCCATCTGGATTATAACATATCAAAGTTTCCGTTGGCTGATTCTCTCGGACTATGTTAACACAGCTGTCTTCGATGTTGCGCGCAGTTTATACCTATCGAAGTCATTCCTGAATGGAGTGGTGAGTTCTTTATTTAAAGCTGACATTAGAAGAGAACTTAGAAAACTCTGTGTAGATCGACAGCGAATAATTGTTGCACAACAATCCTGTGTTTAATATAGAGATAATGGATTTTTTTCACTATAACAATCCGAGTTTTCTATACTTTAAGTTTATTCTCTGACCTTCAAATTTTAAAATCAATTCTCTTAATAATCAATATTTTTATGTTAACTACTAGATAGCTCTGCTATTTAGTTGATATTCACCATTGTAAGTCCGTTTTAAGAGGAGATTTTTTTTTCAATGACGAGCAATAATGGCCGCAAAAAGTGCCAAAAAACTATAGACCTTCGTGCGAGTTTTAATCCAAATTTTCTTTCCTCAAATCCTTTTTCTACAGGTTAAAACTAAAGTACCAAGATAAAATACCTGTTCACTGAAAACAGATGTTTGGATTGTACAAAGACTTTTTCTGGAAGTTGTGTTGGGATTAAGCTTTTTCAAGCTGAAACATATCGCAAATGAGCAGATGAAGGCCTAAACCTAACCTGCGAGCAGAATCTTCTTTAACCTTCTTCCCGGGCGAATCTTCTTTAACGTCCTTCCCTCCTTTCCTTCTTTCGCCCGGGAAGGATGTTAAAGAAGATTCTGCTCGCAGGGTAGCCTATAAACCTCATTCTCGATCAAATCTTCGCTTTGGATTTTTTAAAACACTTTGCCGGATTCAACTTTCATTGGCCAAAACAACTTAAACTTTACTTACAACTTAAACCACTTACAAACAACTTAAACGAAACTGACGGTTTATAATTTTTCAATGAGCCCGAAAGTAGCTGAACGTGTATGTTTGTACATTTGTGGTACTTGGACATTTGTATATTTATATTTAGTTTGATTGTATAATTTTGTAAGTATAGACAGGACTCTGTTCAAACCAACCGTTGCTAATCAGATGTCCCTTTACACAGCGACGTACAAGCTCTTGATTGGAATACTGATTCTTGTTTTCGTGGTTTGCCACTGGATTTTAGAATCGTTTTCGTATGAGTGGGAACACTGTACGGTTACGATACGATACGGTTACGGCATGAATTTCGAATTTTTATAGACATTACGGCACTGACACGGTCACGGTACGGCGCGGTAAGTTTCCCACTCATACGAAAACGACTCTAATATACGAACATTTACGTTCGCTGATTCTCTCGGACCATGTTGACACGGCTGTCCTGAGTGTTGCGCGCATGTTTTACCTACTGAAGTCATTAGTTCTAAATGGAGAAGTGAATTCCTTATTTAAATCTGACATTAGAAGAGAGCTTAGAAAACTCTATCGTAGACAACGTTGAATACTGAGATTATAGACGCGATTAGTTTTTTCGGATCAGGTTGTGATCTTTGCTCAATATTATTTGTATATTCTATCTAGTTTGATATCGTTGTAATCTAAATAGAGCTCTTTTCAAGAAAGCCACTAGCCATTGCTAGATAGATGTCCCTTTAAAAATATTGATATATGACAAATTTCGATTGTAGTTTTGACATGTAATTACACTTTGAACTGATGATAGAGCTTGGTATTTGTACTTTCTTAATCTCTTGACAAAACAAACAAACAACATTATTAAGTTATACAATTACAAGAGCTACATCATCTTGCATGCACAGCATCTTGCATGATTTCAACATTCATGATGGTAATTGCTGAATAGCAATTTTTCATTATACAAGGAGTCCTAGAAAATCATTGAATCCCTTCAGAAATAAATAAATAAATAAATAAATAAATAAATAAATAAATAAATAAATAAATAAATAAATAAATAAATAAATAAATAAATAAATAAATAAATAAATAAATAAATAAATAAATAAATAAATAAATAAATAAATAAATAAATAAATAAATAAATAAATAAATAAATAAATAAATAAATAAATAAATAAATAAATAAATAAATAAATAAATAAATAAAACTATTTTAATTGACACTCCCCTGAAGGGGCTTTTCAGTGTCAATCACTCCACACTCACTACCACTACATTCAATATACTCTACGTACATGTACATTACTCTACTCACATGTTGATGTTTGCTGAGGGACGAAAAACCTTAGAACCCGGAGAAAAAACCCTCTTGGCATGGTAGAGAACAACACATCACACAAACTCAATTCCTGTATGGCCCGAGCCGGGAATTGAACCCGGACCACAGCGGTGAAAGGTGTGCTGTGAACCACTACACCCTTGCCACCCCAGAAATACTTCCCAAGTACAAAAATGCATGGCTTCATGAGCTCTCAGCTCAGACATTGCACATATCTGATGACAGTTTTTGCTGCTAGCTTCCATGGTTTTCAATGTTTGGACCAATCATGTTGTTTCTATGGTGAATGTGCACTACAAGCCTATCAGCCTTTTGGCCCAGATGACAAAGAAGAAGAAGAATACAAAGAAAGGCCAATCCTTACCATATTGAGGCTATACCATGCTGAGTAAAAATATTTGAAATTGTCAATTCCTCAAGAGTGGCATATGACAGAACCCTCCTGTCTGAGGTCCTGGTGACTACATGGCATAGTGGCTTAATATAAGGACAGATCAATGTATACATTTGGACCTACCATATTATAAACCACATCATTGTGTAACACAATAAGACAAACAAGGTTTATATCGCACCTTTTACAATTCTATGGAAAATGGTTTCATCATAGTAATGCTCCAAGCAAAGCTGTATAAAGTTTCTACAGGCTTTTGGTGCCTCTTTGCTCCATAACTCAATATCAATATCACCAACTGATGTTATTAGAAGAACCTGCAAATACAAGAATAGAAAATAGTTTCAAGATTGGATTTTTTTTGTGCACAGCCAACCAACTGGGAGAAACTTGGTCACAAAATGGTTGCAAGGATATACACATGTGCAACACTGCATCTTGTAATGGAGACCTGGAAATACACAAAAAATCAGTACCAATCCAGAATAATAACTTTTTTGGCAAATCCAAGGCCTTTTTGTCCCCAGGAGGAAACTACAATATATACTGTTTCTTCTGGTTGGATCGACCCTTTGTTGACCATCTGATAGAAGCACAGGAAGCCCAACTATAACTTTAGATGAGTGGCATGTCCCAGTAGAGAAAACAGAAAGAGGTACCTACAGAGACTATCCAGCATGAAGCCTTAATATGCATGTATGATCATGTATATATGTATTTGTACAGCTTTGACTGGGCTATCATCCAATAATCATTGGAGGATTCTCTTAATATTCTCTTAATTATCTCTCTGATCCAATTTGACTATTAAGCTTTGCTTAGAGGCAGTGCAATAAAGCCTAATAGAAAGAGGTTCCAATCTTCCTTGCTCTGATCTAAACATTATCAAATTGGAACATGGCAACACAAATTATGCAGGCACTTGACCACAATGTAAGATAATTGTGCTTTCATAGAAGGACCAACAACATTCAACTGCACCCTTGATGCATGCTGTAACTTATGTATAGTATACATGGGATACCTGCATGCTGTATGCACATGTGCACTCAGGACTAATGTTCTCTATAAAAGCTCATGAGCACAATAGGTATTCAAAAGGATGATTCAAATTCAAGGCAGATTTCAAAAGAATTGAGGGGGATCCGGAAAAATCAAACACTGAACAATATTTGTCATGAAATGTCATGGAATGGTTCTGTGGCTAATTTTACGCTGTTGCCTGATCAAATCAAAAATCCTTCAAACACCACATACCTTGCCATTAGTAGGCGGCTCCTGTATGTAAATATTGCTCATTTCTTGTAATCAACTCAAGAAAACACACAAAACCTAAGCACACTCAGAGTTCATTCTTCGATTTGTTGCCAGTGGTCAGCGGTCGTATGCATACAGTCACGCGTCGATTGTACCACGTTGATCAAGATCAAGAGATGGCGGCAAGCATTCTTACGAGAAAATATTTCTCCCACAGAACAGTGTGTTTATTCAGAAATCAGGTGAGATTTCCAAGCTATAAATAATATTTCTACAGCCCTTAAACAGTAGTTGTTAAATGTGTTCTGCTTTATTTTTTAGCTGAGTAGACATGTCCGAAATATCAGCCAGATTTCGTCTGTGTCTGTGATAAATGGAAGGTCAATGGTAAGCAAGTGAATATTAAAAGATAATTTTCTTACAGTATTCCAGAGCTGGCAACTCTCCAGATTTAGGAATCTCAAGATTTTTAACGTCATCTCCCGGGTAGAAATTGAAATCTTCCGGATAAATGGCTTGACGTGAATTATTCAAAATGGTGTTCTTCTCCCGGGGAGGGGGAGGGGGTGGGACCCCTTACAAAAGTGGTAGGGGTGCTCGACGGGCCTTTTAGGGTCGAAAATATGACCCGCTCGTACCTTTTAGGGTTTCCGGTTCATAGCGTACCTTTTAGGGTCAGGATAATGAAAATCACATAAAGATTGAAACGATCTTACATACTATTAAATATTCTTTATTAACAATGTGGTTGTACCTTTAAGGGTATACAATCGGTATCTGCGATAATTTATGCGTACCTTTTAGGGTCATTTTCACAACCTTCCGTCGAGCACCCCTACCACTTTTGTAAGGGAGTACTCCCCCCCCCCCCCCCCTGAGTTCTTTCTCCAGACTCCAGGTCTTTAGGAGTTGGCAGGTCTGATATTCTGATATAATGTTTTAAAATTCAACTGTTTATTTTGGTAGGATATAATAGATAAAAAGATATCAATTCCATCATGTCACTACAGGACATCTGCAGGTATTCATTTACTTGATTTATAATACATTTATAGATCTGCATTCTGATTGGTCCAGAGCAAATACATAAATAGGTAATAGAGTGCTTTAGAATTGACCCCGAAGTTTATAGAGACACACACACATATATTTACAGGAGCTGATAATTATGTATTAACCTTTTACATTGTAACAAGGTTTTTTTCCCATACTATTTTTATTATTTGAATAAAAGCTGAGATAGGAAGCCATTCAAATATTAGGGGAGGAGGGGAGGTTAGGAGGAAAGGAAGGGGCTTGGCAAAAAGGGAAAAAGGGGAGGGAGAGCCTGTAGTTAAGTAATTCATTCATGAACCTCTTCCACCCCTTTGAAATAGGAGCTCAAAGTGTGGTCTATAGTTGTCAATACCAAATCAACACAGCATGTTTTCAGCCTCTTTGAAAATTCTTTATCTTGTTTGTTTTACCTTTTGAAAAACCCCTCAAAAGGTTTTGAAACCCAGATAATAAACTAAACTGATGTGTTAATGATTCAAATATGGCTTTTCAACTTCTAACAAATTTTCCTCAGTAAATTTATCTTTTGATTGAGGTCAAAGGTGAACAGCCTTTACTGTTATAATGGTTTTGTTTTACCTCAATTTCAGTCCTAAAAAAACTACTTCGGTTCTCAAAAAGCTACTTCATAAAACTTATTAGGAGATAAAGAAAGTCCAAAATCTTGAACAAACCAGAGAGAAACATCTTCCAAACATCTCTTTGAACAATTAGATGTCTGGGTTTACTCATCAAAATGTTTGACATTACGCTGTCATTAACTGTTTGAATTGACCAATAGAGGGTATACCAAGAGCTGGTAATACTGGAAATCAGTCATGAATAGAATTACTACTAACAGTTCCTCCCTCCCCTCCCCCCCCCCCCCAAAGCCCCTTCCATTGCTTATTGCTTATTGCTTATCCCCTTCCCCCCTACCTGAGTTCATGAACAGGCTACATTTTAATAATACCCCACCCTCCCCACTCCTATTTTCTTTTTTGTCAGAGCAACACCCCATGTCCCCTTCTAGTATACACCTATTTCAAAAAAGGTTGTCACTGCTAAGAGCGATAGGCGATAGGTAATAGGTCATTCCAAGACCGCAAAGCACTATTAATTTCTAATTGATTTACATATGAATAGCCAAATATTTAATGGAAGAGTGTAAAGAAAGATTTAGGATGGCTTAATTAAGAAATCAATAGTGCTTTGCGGTCTTGGGATGACCTATTACCTATCGCCTATCGCTCTTAGCGGTGACAACCGTTTTTGAAATAGGTGTATAACAGATCTAATCTCAAGAGGGTGTGTTTTTTTTCCTACTTTTTTTCAGTTTCTTTTGGAGAAGTATTGCCTTTTAAGTTATCAGACATTGGAGAGGGGATTGCAGAAGTTACTCTTAAAGAATGGTATGGACATAATAACATTGTAACTTTTAATTTAGTTGGTTTATTTAAATAGTTGTATTTTTTGCAATTAGGAAATCTTTTGCAGATTCAAAATTCCCTGTGTTGTGTTGGGTTCCCTGTGTTGTGTTTGGTTTTCTGTGTTGCCTATTGGGTTAGCTGTGTGTGACTAATGAAGATGTTCCTATTTATGATGACAATGATGATGATGACAATGATGATGATGATGATGATGATGATGATGATCTTGATGATGAGTTTTCATTCAGTTATAAATATTGTTTCTGCAGGTATGTAAAGCCTGGTGACAGAGTAAGTCAGTTTGAAAGTATATGTGAAGTCCAGAGTGACAAGGTAAAACATTATTAGAACATAGTTTGGATAACAATAAAAAGCCAAACCCCTCTCCCCACCAACCCCACTCTAATGTAAAAAGAACAACACAAGTAGTAAGACTTCATGAAATATGACAACTACTGTATTACATTCAGACTAACATATAGACGACTTTCAAAAATGGCGGGCTCATTGTTCACGATAACGAGGCCAGAAAGGCCTCCAAAATCAACATCGCATCAAATGATTCTAAATATATAAAAATTATCCTGTAAAATGCACATAAAATAGGTATTTTAAAAGGAAAAGGAACACATCGTCTTTGATAGCAATAGAAGTGTTGCCACGCTTATTTTCTGGTAACAAGGCCTTTGTGGCCTCGTTCTCGTGTACTAGGCCGCCATTTTTGAAAGTCGTCTATGAAGCATACTAAACTATAAGGTTTTTGAATAATTGTATTTCTGTAAAATCTTCCAGGCATCAGTAACAATAACCAGTAGATTTGATGGTATAATTAAAAAGTTATATTATGAAGTTGATGACATAGCAAGAGTGGGCCAGCCATTGGTTGATATTGAGCTGATCTCTGATGAAAATGGTGAGTGTGTCACCAAGATATCTATTATGGGCCAAATCTTTGTATAATTTGGTGAAGGAGCTCAGTTTGTATATACATGTATATGTTTTAAACAGCATTTCCAAGTGTTAACGTTTACAGGGGATTTCATGAAACTCTGGTCATGCAGATAAGAAAATTGGGAAACTATTGAGGATCAAGTTGTCCATTTCTTTGCCAATGAGTCAATTGAATTGCAAACTTGTCGAGTAGATAAGCAAATTTTGTCTGAACTTTAGAACAATTAAACTTTCAACAAAGTCTTGAAGTTTATTTGCAAGTTTGATCATAGAGGAAGAAAACAAACAGACAGATTTTTCATGTTGCAATTATAATTATTGCAGCTTGATTCACGAGCTGTTGACAGGCCAAGTAAAGTTGTTTTCATCTTATTAAGTAGTCAACAAATCCAGAATGAGGCACAGTTTTTTGTGGTAAAAATCACTTTTTGAATTGTTTTGGTAACGTTATAAAAACATTCAAACTTTTAACTTAAATCCAAAAATAATTTTTCTTGGTCTGCCAAATAACCTTGAATGAGAAATTGGTCTATTCAAATGTTGGATGAAAGATAGCTTTTACATGTAAAGCACAACAAAGTCAGAGCTTATTTCTCTGCAGTAAGACTGCTATTATATTTGATACAGAAAAAGTGGTAAGAGAATTTTAATATTGTTTTAGGTGAAGAATCTGAAAGAAGTCCTGCTGAAGATGTCATGGCAGCACAGCAGAAACCCCAACCAACCCAAGCCATAGATGAACCTTTACCCCCTCCCCCTGGAAAACCTGCTCAAGAGATTGTACCCCCTGGTCCCAGTATGACCAGCACAACAATCGATCAAAGTAAAAGTGGTGGCAAGGTTCTAACAACACCAGCTGTAAGGAAGATTGCTAAAGATAATCAAGTAGGTGGCACTAAATTTTGAAGAATAAAAGAATGCACATGAAAATTATGGAATTAGTGACTTTCTGAAAGATTATTAAAATTAATCTCAAATGGTTGAAAAGGTGTCAGTGGACCTACCTGAGAAATCACATCAAAACCATAATAATTTGAGTGCTGACTGAACACTTCGTCATTCTATTATTATGTATGTAATTACTTTGATTCCCATACCCATATGCCAAAAATAATTAATTATATTTTTTAATTAGATATGTTTTATTGATGGGGGAGCAAGTGATAGTACTGGCTTCTTTCTTCCTTCTTCTTTCTTCTCACTTTGCCCAGGAAATCGAATCATTCAGCCCTGACTTACAATATGTTTAAATTATGCAGGTTGATTTAAGCAATGTTCAAGGAACTGGAAAAGATGGCAGAGTGTTAAAAGAGGACGTTCTTAATTACATTGAAAATATGAAAACAGCGAAAATTCCAGGTAATCTAAATTTCATATTCTGGTTGTGTTATTGTACTCACAGTAATACAATCAAACAAAGCTTCAGGCAAAGAGTAAATTAATATATAGTTGAAGAAACATCCCTCAAATAATTTATTGTCCTTGAGAAAAAAATTTGGATGGAATGAGATGAGATAGGATGAGATGAGATGAGATGAGATGGGATAGGATGGGATGGAATGAAATGAGATGGGATGAGATGAAATGAAATGAGATGGGATGAGATGAGATGGGATGAGATTGGATGGGATAGGATGAGATGGGATGGGATGGAATGAGATGAGATGGGATGGGATTAGATTGGATGGGATGGGTTGGGATGAGATTAGATGAGACTCTTCATTTGTAATGAAGACCTTGACTGAATCATGCACCATAATTCAACCACAAAATTTATAACAGTATACTATTTTAAATGAAGAATATATTCAATGCCATAAAACCTTAGCACCCCAAACATCTTAACATGTACATCAATGAAGTAAATTAATGTTTGGAATTCTTTAGATGTACCAGCGACAAGCCCTACCCCTACAACTATACCAACCCCTACACCACCTCCAAGCCATGTTCCAACAGCCCCTCCAGTGTTCATCCCTACTGGACAAATACCAGCAGACAGAGTTGAAGATATCAAGGGAATCAGGAAAGCAATGGTGAAAGCCATGACAGATGCCTTGGCTATTCCTCATTTTGGATATTGTGATGAAATAATTGTGGATGAACTTGTGGAGTAAGTTTAATCTACATTTTGTCTCTCTCATACTCACTCACTCACTGACTCATCCATCTATCCCTCCCTCCCTCCCTCCATCCATCCCTCCCTCCCTCCCTCCCTCCCTCCCTCCCTCCCTCCCTCCCTCCCTCCCTCCCTCCCTCCCTCCCATCCCTCCATAATTTCCTCCCTCCATCCCCCCTCCATCCATCCATCCGCTCATTTATCCATCCATCCGCTCATTTATCCATCCATCCATTCATTCAGTTATAAATCTGAAGTGCCATGTTAATAATTTGTTTGTTTGTTCATTCTTGTGTTCCTCCATTCATTCCTTCATTCTTAATTCGTTCATTCCTTCCTTCCTTCATTATTTAGTTATAAGTATCAGTCAGTCAGTGAACCAATGATAGCATTCACCTGAACACTGTTACTCATTTCTGCATTCTACTTACACAAACAGACTCAGAAAACATTTGAAGCCGTTGATGGAATCACGTGGAGTCAAGCTGTCATTTATGCCTTTCTTCATGAAGGCAGCATCAATGGCCTTGCAACAATTTCCCATTCTTAATAGCTCATTAGATGCTGACTGTACAAAAATTACTTATAAGGTAGGGTGCATACAGTACACTACTTTATGATTGCATGCCAGAAACATTTTACAAGGAAAGGTTTTTGGGATTTAATAATGGTTATTCAAGATAATCAATTTTAGTATCCACCAATTGTGATCTATCACAAATCCTGCATTCTGATTGGCTACTCTACTAGGGGACTATTCGTGATAGCCCATGGTTAAGAATAGCTGGTTTTGAAAAGAAAAGCAATGGTGGCTGAATAATGGTTGTTCATTGTTCATTATTTTCTTATTTTTTATTTTTGACCTACAAGTTGATGGATGCTAAAACAATTAGACCTCTCACCCTCATGGGCCACAGGTCAAAAAGGCCACTTGGCCTATGGCCTCATGGGCTATTGACCCATAGCTCATTTTTAAAATGAAAATGGCGGTAACCGGTCATTTCGATCCAAAGTCATCTCGATCCAGGTCAATTCGATCCACCTTCGGTCAATTCGATCCATATGGCAAGTCAATTCGATCCACAGTTAATAACCACATATTTTTAAGTAATTTGAAGTATTCTATTCTAGACAAACACCTAAGAAGTTTCTCTTTTTTTTAATTCAATTAAATACACGAATACAAACTAAATCTATAAATCAACTAGATACTTTGACTGACACATTGGTATCGTAAACAACACTTTGGCGTCTGACTGTACGTGAGTTCTACTACCAGTATTTCGGTTAATTTAATATGACTTCATTTGGTAACAGCACATTTTCAAGTTTTGTTTTAATTCTTTCGAAGTTTTAGATGATTGTAAAGGACAGTTTGAAAAGCAAATGTTAACATAAGTTTCCAATCAACTAAAAGGTGTCCGCTTCTATCAAAAGATGTAAACAAGGTGTGAAGTCGGTTCAGTGAAATCTACATTCTCGTTCAAGACGATTACTAGGCTTTTATGTCTTTAGAGTCAAGTATGTTTTAAAAATAGCAAGTAGATCAAGTGTAATAAGAGAAATACTGAGCCAAGAACTTTCATTCAGCATTGTCTTACTTTTTCTTATACTTGTATTTATTAAAAACACAGCCCACCTAGATTAGTTATGCTACCTGCGGACTGTGTATATATTTTTTGTAATATACTGTGAATTAAATAAAGTATTATTGTTATTGTGGCGTGCGTTCGTGATGTCCGACCGTAATGTCAATAACTAACGGTAATCGCTCGTCAAAAGAAAAAATTCAATCCTTTATAAACCCCTACAAACTTCTTAGGTGTTTGTCTAGAATAGAATACTTCAAATTACTTAAAAATATGTGGTTATTAACTGTGGATCGAATTGACTTGCCATATGGATCGAATTGACCGAAGGTGGATCGAATTGACCTGGATCGAGATGACTTTGGATCGAAATGACCGGCATTCAAAATGGCACACACAACTTTTCTGATTTTTTCCAAGTTTTATCAAATGGACTAAAACTAAAATATGATATCAACAGACTTTTGCGATTTGACAACCAGAAATGTTACTTTCAATTGGCTGTTTTGATGGGAACTCATTTGGGTTACCTGTGTGATTTTGGGTCAGAGTGACTCCTTGCTTGTGGAATTCAAATGGACTTTGAGGAGAAACCCTCAGTAATCATGCAGACTTGAAAACCCTCAACCCTCAATAATCATGCAGACTTGGATCACCCATGGTTTTAAAGGGGCATCAGTTCTCTCTTGTACACTTTCCACCACAGGCTAACCTAACCTAGTTATTTCATTATTTAAAGTGTATCATGTTTTTATTATATATTTTAGGGTGCTCATAATATAGGTATTGCCATGGATACAGTACATGGCCTATTGGTTCCCAATGTAAAGAATGTTCAAATGAAGTCAATATTTGATATAGCAGTAGAACTCAATAGATTGCACCAAGTTGGGCTGGCTGGTCAGCTGAGTCCTGATGATCTGTCTGGTAGTACATTTTCTCTTTCAAATATAGGATCAGTAAGTGCTATATATATAACAGACATCACCTGACAAAGTCATAGCATGGCTTGTTCTGTTTTGCAGTAATTAATACTCTTATTAAAGGAGTGGTCCAATTTGCTTAACAAGGCTAGTGATGTTGGCATGCATTGCCAGAGGTGGTTCAAAGCCTCAAATGAACCCACCTTCCCCTTTGAACAACCTTCAAAATTTAAAAAATGTGGATATAATATACATTTCAGTATATGCAAGGCTGGGAATGAAAAAACTACTGATGATGTTAGTGATGTTGAATGTTGTTTGCAACAACATCACGGCAGCCATCTTGGATGAACTTCAACAAAAGATTTCTCATTAGCGTCACTTGTTTGTTCATCCAACATGGCTACCGCTCTATTGTCTTCTGAATTCCCAAAGGAATGTGGATGAAACCCAGCAATTGTAAAGACTGGTATATAAGGATAGAAATTTTTAGAGATGTTGATGATGGCCCAATAATTTATAAAATATCATTATTCCTAATTTAATGTTCACCTGTCATTTTTCTTTTGTTTTTCTTTTTTAGATTGGAGGAACATATGCAAAACCAGTAGTTTTACCCCCAAATGTAGCAATTGGTGCAATAGGAAAAATACAGGTAGGTCATCAAATTGCTGGGGTTCCAAAAATTCTTTTCCAAGTGAGGTTCCTTTGTAGTAACAAGGAAATACCATATTTTACTGTAGCTAGGCATAAAATATTTTGTCCAGTGTATTTTGTTTTAAAGCAACCGCAGCAGGACTTTAGTGACAATTTTCCTGTCTAAACCTCTCAAAAAACCAGATGAATTCATTCAAACACAGCATAAAAGCACCCACATTGCTCTGACAGTAACAAGATATGTCCTGGCAACACTCTTAATTATTGAACGACATTCATAATGTTGCAATTTCAAAAAGTCGGAGTACATGTATAAGACAGTAACCACTCTTTCCTATCCACCAGGCTCTTCCACGATTTGACCAAAACGATAATGTCCAAAAGACACATATAGTGAACGTTAGTTGGTCAGCAGATCACAGGATCATAGAAGGTGCAGTAATGTCAAGGTTTTCTAATCTGTGGAAATCATATCTGGAAAATCCTGCTTCAATGCTGGTTGATTTACGATGATTGTATGGTAAACAGTTCTTAGAACAGTAAAAAGTATGTCTGTAGGAATTGAGAATAAAGTATGAAAATAATTGCTTCTGAAAAGTACTCTGACTAGCAATGTTAGGCATGGTCTGTGTACCTTTATGGAAGCAATAAACTTTTAAATGTTTGCCCTTGTAAAGAAAATGTATTGTCTTTAATATTGAAGGGTTCCCTGTAAAAATGACCTAAGTGACTTTTTGATGGACGTCTAGAGATTAATTTTTCCAGCATAGGAAAGTTAATTATATCATTTTATACCATAATTGAAAAAATATCATCAAAAAGTCACTTAGGCCATTTTCACATGGACCCCTTCAATTATGAAATGTGTTGTATTGTCTTTACCTACATGTAGAATTAAGAAATTTTAGTTCCATGTTGAACTTCTCATGTGATGAAGTTATTTAAAAACATTTAAAACATTCCTTTCAAGTTTTAATTTACTTTTAATAAAGTTTAGGGCTGTGACACATATTTATGGGCATGCATAACTGTGACATGTTTTTCTGGGGTGACAAACCCTTTCTGTGACATTGGTATAGTAAAAGTTAGTCACAGCTCTGAACTTTGTGCAGTGAAACAAAAGATAAAATACTTATTAGTGGTTTTTGTTTTCATAAATTAAGCATATGAAAAAACTGATGAACAATGATTTAGCATACCAGTATTAATAATTTTTCATGACTCTGAAAATTGGCTGTGATAAAACATGAAGTGAGGATATTTTTTTCATGTGTTGTCACAGTGAGTTTCACCTGAAATTCTCTCTGAGATCAATAATATTAATGACAGTCTGTAATAAAAATGTACTGTACATGAAAAGTGTATAAATGAATATAATTGTCTTCTTTTGAGGAAAAAAAACTTTAAGATATAAGAGGATGGTGGATTATTTAAAAATTATCCAAAAAAAAGGAAAAATTTCTTAAGTGTGCAAAATGCATGGTACATACTATAAATTGATGACACCTTGCAACTTTCAAAATGAATGATGACATAAGCAACAGCAGACTTAGTCATGTATATTCATTTGCAGTGCCGTCTTTGCACTGAAATAAATTTAGGCTCATCACTAAGGAAAACCACAATGCATGGCAATCCTCACAAATTCACTTTTAAAGTTTACACCAGTGCATAATCTTATGTACAGTACAAGTGTAAGCAGACTTACTCCTGTCATATTTACATTGGTGTGAAAAAGACAAGCACTGCTAATGAGTAACTTACATTACTGAGTCTACAATGTACATGTGTGATGTATGGTTGTAATTTTATGTCACTAATTGATGAACAAGGCTTGTTACAATTTGTCCATGATAATATATTTGTGACAATGAATTTTCAATAAAATTTACTATTTAATAAAAAATGTGGTTTTGTTAAGTAGAGTCTAATATGTTATAAATAGAATAAGAGAAAAATATAAATTACACTATATACAAGTCATCAACTGTTGCATATAATAGCAACGATGACTACACTACTATCATGATGCCATAAAGTTCAACAAGTTCAAACATCGTAAGTTCATATCCGAGGCAATCAGTTTGTTACTCTGACGTAGTGTTTGACTCAAGTGACGTGGTTACAGCAGGATTCAGGATATAATGTTGGCAAGAGCTGTCTTTAAGAGTACACAAATCTGTTTGTTAGTGCTTGTCTTTTTTCTTGGATTTCTTTTTCTCTTTCTTACTTTTTGATCTTGACTCTTTCGTCTTGTGTTTTCTGACAAAAAGTAACAAAATATGTGATTTTTTTGCATGATGAATAGAAATATAATAATTACACTTGCCTACTGTCAGTTAACTTTAGGGATTAAAAGGTTACACTGCCTCAGAAGATGTCATCCAATTTGGTTTGATATTCTTTAAGCATCTAAACTACAGTTGTATTTCTTTTGTCAAACCAACAGGAAAACCTCTTCTAAGCAATAGCCTACAATGGCCTTTCTAAATTTTAGTGCATCATCTGGAAACATAATGATGCATCATCTGCTTCAGTGAACAGCTTCAGTAGAAAACATACTTGTTGTGTTTGTGTTTGCTTTTTTTGTGCTTTGGTCTTTGTGATCTGTCATTTTCACTATCACTCTCAGAGTCGGAGTCTGCAACAGAAAAATTGAAATAACAATATTATGATCATTTTGATAAAGAAGTTCTAGCTAGGTACCTTAAGTTCTGTGTGAAAGGACAACCCTATTAAGACTTACCATCTGAATCGTTGTCATGCCTTCTTGATCTAACAGCAAGATGAAATCACAGTGAGAATTTGTGAGTATTAATTAAAGATATTTTACAAATAAAAATAAGACTGAGGATTTTCATCTTGAAGTACAGTTTAAAACATACTTATTGTGTTTGTGTTTACTTCTTTTGTGTTTTGGTGGTTTTGATTGGTCATTTTCACTTTTTGAATCATAGTCTAAAGAATAACAGAATGGAAAAAAAATGAAATTATTACTGACACCTATGTTAAAATATACTGACAATCCATCTAAAACTAGCCTGTATTAAATAATGTTACATCTGGACAAAACTCTTATTTTAGTCTATCAATCTGCTTAACAGCAACATGAATCATGTTCTGTCTTTCTGATTTCAAAAAGAAGCTTGTAATTATAATGCAGCCTGCTTGCCAATGGATATCTACTTGGAACCACTGAGTCAATCACAACATGTGAATATCCAATAACAGACATTATCATATGACCTGTATTTCCCGGCTCGCACACTCTTTGTAAATCCTTTGAAAAAAGTGTTGGATCAGGGCTCAACAGCTTTGCTCGAGCAGGCCATGTAATCCTGTATGGCCCTGCTAGTTTCCACGCACTATATTTCTATTAGTATATCAGTCAGAGTTTTTTAGCACTTTTTATAACAGAAAAACGAGGTCATATGATAAAATGGTTATTGACTGAGTTAGGTCGGGCCGGATGGGAAAATATTTGGCTCTTGGTCATTTGAACAGACCTTGCTGTGCTCAGTCTGTACGGCATAACCTTGAGCCAAATATTTTCCCATCCAGCCCTCCCACACATGTTCATGCAGTCAATAAGCATGATCTACACAATTTAGCCAATGACAAGCATGTTTTCAAAATGAGAAAGACCACTGAAGGTCCAGAACAAGATTTGAGCAGACACTAAACGAGTTTTTTTTCCAGATGTGACACAGGCTACATGTATCTAAAATATGCTATCCGTTTACCATCTGAATCTGTCTCCCCATGTTGCCTTGATCTGACAAATAAAAATACATGTATCTCAGTTGAAGATATTTTATGTGAAAGGTTACAATTTATTATAATTATACTACATAGCACTTGAAGTGTTTAGAGCAAAGAAGGGTCGGAGCATCTCAGTTTCATTTTTTATTTAATATTATATATATATTGTAATTCGCAGAGCTGGGTTTGCCATCTAGCGAATATTAAAACATGAAAAAGACAAAATCAATTGATATATAATAAAATTTTCTAAAACATTCATTTGCTTAATATATCTGATATTTGTAACTAAATTGCTAGCGTTCAAGACTTCAACTGAAGACTGTGAGGTATAATTATAAATCACTTCAATTCTTTATCCCTCTTTCATTTTGTTTGGGAGGTCTTAAGATGGCAGGGCTTCCAGCTCAAACCTTCCCCCCCCCCCCCCCTTCTAAGCCCTTCCCCTCCCCACCCCTCCATCACCACCACAAAAACAAAAAACAAAACAATAAAAAACAAAAAACAAAAAAACAACAACAACAACAAAAAAAAACAAATAAGAGTTGAAGCAAGCAGCTATTAATAGTTTACCTAAGTTTGTTTTATTGCCATAGACACTTGTTTTCTGAATATAAAGGTTTTATTTTTTTTAGATACCTTTTAGGGGGTGGAGATTCAGATGGTGTATGCTGTCGAGGCACATCTCTCTGTCTTAGAGCTCTTTCAAGGGAATCTGATCTTTCATCCCTGCAGAAAGTATTTTAGCATTTTAGTAATTAGCATTTTACTCTTAACCCTTTTTTTGGATCCTTAGTTTTTCTTGTGAATGTATAATAAATTTAGAGGGGTGTGTTTGTGTTGGGGAGAGGGGTTCAAAAATGTCCCAGTCCTTTTGAATGTCAAACCATACACATTACAGTGTCTGAAGACACAGGAAGACCAAGGATACAATGATCTACAATGACTACATGACTGTGTAACTTTGTCAGCAAACATATATGACAAAATAACTTAACCTTGATTTCTTTTTTGTCTTGGAGAAACGTTTCTTCTTCTTCTTCCTTTCATCTGGAAGAAATATTATTAACAGAATCCCATATTCTAGAAAAGGCAAATTTCATGCCTGGGAGGGGAGGGGGGAAGGGGGAGGGGATTGGGAGCTCCTATACACGGAGGGGTGAGGATACTTGTTGGAAAGTTTGGAGAGGTGGGCAAGGCAACCCATGATTTTTAGGTACTATTTTTTCATTTAATAGTATTAAAGACAAAATCTTTGAACATCTTCTACTTGAAAAGTTTATGATGGTATCTTATTGAAAAACACCCTAAAAGGCACCAGCTGTAGTCTCTGGTAGTCCAATAACATTTGAGACATCCTAAAAGGTACTAGATTGCTGATTTTGATCCCTGAAGGTATATATGGTGAGCATCCTCATCTAAAATATATGGGAACCCCCCTCTCCTCCTCTCCCCTCTCCTCCCCTGGGATTCCAAGATTTTGACAGACTATTTCCTGGCTGATAATTCTATTTGTTGAGAACAATAAATTAACTTACAGTTAATTATTAACCATTTTTTTTTTGATGAAAATAAATCCTTATTCAGCAGACGCCCTCTATTAATTAAGTAGACACCAGAAAAGGTCCAGGGCTCGGTTGTTCGAAAGCCGATTAGCGCTAATCCGGGGTTAACTCTAAAGAAAACATTCGGAGTTAATCCTGCTGTATTTTTTTTTTTTTTTTAATACCACTGTATTATTTTCTGAAACACTTCTGTATGTAACTCTTTCCTGGAATGTGCTGCACAAGGCTAATTAACATTATTGAATTTACTCACCTTCTGAGCTTGATGTAAAAGAAGAGGTCGAAGAAACTGATACTTCATCTTCACTGTCTTCACTTGATGTACTACTTACATCAACTATTACATCTTTCTTTGGGTCAATTTGAATAAAGTTACGACACTGGAAAGTCAAGTGACCAGCTAAAAATGAGACAGAAATGCATCAATTATTGCACCTCATTGATTGGAAGGTAAATTAATGACATGATTATTAACCAGGGGTGTTAACCAAAGTTAACCAGGATTATCTTTTAGAAGGGAAAGTGGCTCAAAGAGGGGGGTGCTCACTCCATGTGCATGTACTGGCTCTCTTCTAAATTTGCTCCTCTTAGTTATGCATCTAACAAAGTTAACCCCGAGGGAAGGAAGTTAGTGTGGGTAAGGTGTGGGGATTTGATTTACATCATTCTACAGATTTTTGTTGAAATCCCAAGGGTATCATGGGGATATACTGTACATAATACTTTGTCTATATATCAGTAGAGGGCTTTGAGATCAACAAAATAAAATGATCATTCAAATGCCCAATTGAGGGACCAATGAACACTTCCAAATCCCTACTTTTTGCTCATACTCCCCACCACCACCCAGAGGATTCACTTTGGTAGGTGCACTATGTCCAAATCCATTACAGGATTATAATAATCCATTACTGGATTATAATAATCCTATTATAATCCATCATTATTATAATCCGTGGATTAATATTAATCGGGGTTGTCCTGGTTCAAGGAGTTCATACACTTACGATATCCACATTTTTTACATCCAACTCTCTGATCGTTGGTATTTTGTTTAGTAAGCCTTCCTATTAAACCTAAATAAAATAAAATGGCATTAAAATATCCAAGAAAATACAAATGACGGCGAAAAATAGATGAATACTAACTCGATACATCAGAATGGCTTGCCATGTTGCTTGGCGGATTATATAGTTGGGCTTCCTGTTTATTCTAAAACGTTACCGCTGTCTCATGGCAGTGCTGGCTCTAAGCCAATTTTTATGATTTTGGCTTTCACTACTAAGTACGATACTTTTTGAGAATCTTTGTATCGTAATTAATAGATTCGTTTAAAGCTAACATTTCCGTATTTTCGATTCATGTGTACAAGTTTGGAAATTGTTAGTTATTAGAAGTTCCAAGTTTCCAAAGTTTGGGATTCCTGTGGTGTCTAGACGACGCCATTTTAGATTTTTCTCTTCTTTGTCTTCTTTGTATTTCTGTGCTTGCTTCGGAATTTGTGCTTCCAAGAACTGTGAATGTCTCATAAAAGGAGCCTAAAACGGAGCAGGGGTTCTCTTGTTGAAACAACAGAATTTTCCTCTCCAAAACGCTCGAAACTCGAAGGCCATGCCGAAGTGGAAGAATCGTCTTTGGTTCGAAGATCATCTCGAGCGCCAAAACCCAAAGTGTACGACAACGAGTATGTCGACACTCTACGCTCAAATTTAGATGACAACGAGTCCCGTGGAAAGAAAGAGAAAGTTTTAGTCGAACAAGAAAGGAGATCGTCCTCTGACAGTTCGGGTAATGTCTTGGAGTCAGATTCGTCTGTCAGGCGTTCATCTCGTGTCCCAAAACCTAAGTTATTCGATGAGGATTACGTCGATTCTCCGAAAAGTAAGACAGATTTAAAGGCTAATGAAAAAGAAAGCGTTAAAAAGACAACCGAGGAAGCTTCTCCAGCTGTAGATTTGCCATCCACCAAGCCACAAAAGATACAAAATACAAAAGAAGTTAAAAAAGACAAATCAAAAACAAAAAATTATACCGAGGAAAAACGTGAGACTGGTAAGAATACCCCTGGAGATCAAACGACTAAAAAGCCAGGAAGTAAGAAAGATGTGAAGTTGAAATTCTCTATTGACAGTTTGCTTAATGACAGGCCTACAGTTATAGTGAGTACTGATGATTATAAAGCAGTCGGGGGGAGTTTAAGTGATACACCAGGGGGGTCACCTAAAGTTAGACAATCATCAAGAACTCCTGTACCTAAAAAGACATTTTCACTAATAGAAGATTTATCATTCTTGAGTCAACAAGATGACAGCACGATCTCGGAAGAAGATGTCGAGGTTGACATTGAAGGGATCAATTCCTCTCCAAAGATGTCTCACAAGTCTAGCAAAAAACATAAGTCAAGTTTGTCTAGTCCTTTAATTGAGCCTAACATTTCTGGAACTAGTACTAATACCAACTTTGATACACCAATTCAAGTGTCTTTGGATCTTGGGAAAAAGAAAGGAAAGTCAAAATCACATACTGAAGAAAAGGCTAAAAAGAAAAAGAAGGAAAAAATTGATAGTGGAATGTTTATTGGTTTGGAGATGCTTCCAGAAAGGATATCAGATATTCCAGTTTTGGAAACTTCTTTTGAAGGCAGAAAAAGTGGTAAAGACAAAACCAAAAAGAGCTCTACAAAAACTGGTATTGTTGTTATGGAAACAGAGAAGAAGCACTCAGATAATATAAAGGATGAGACTTTGTCTGAAGAGAAAGCTTCAACAAAGAAGAAATCAAAGAAAAAGGTGTCACAGCAAGAAGGCGCTCAGGGTACAGCAAATGTGAAGATTGCTGAGAACCAGCCATCATTAGAAAAAGAGCACACAAAGCATTCTAGTGATCATAGTAAAAAATCTCACTCCAAACATTCAAAAACTAAACATGATAAACCACACAGTGAAACCAAAGACCAAGACCAACATATTATACTCAAACTCCACCTACCCCATTCCGAAGGTTCTGGTCACACCCATTCTCACAAGAAACACAAACATAAGCATCACTCTGAGAGTAAGTCTGAGGGATCTTCAAGTGATACCAAGTCAAAGAAAAGAAAATTGCCCCTTGAGAGTAGTCCATCTACTGCAAGTGAAGAAACTCCCAAGAAGAAAGTGTCAATTAAGTTTAAGGGACTTTCAAGTAATAGGCCAGGAGTTGAGGTTGATGTAGATAAACCAGACTCACTATTATCTTTCTCAGGTGTTGAAAAAGTTATGAAAGAACCAGAAGCTAAAAAGAAAAAGCCAAAGAAAAACATTGAGGGTGCCAGTGCAGTTCCAGCTAATACTGAAGAACAAGAGCACTTAAAAGTGGTTATTAAAAAGAAAAAGAAAGAAATCAAGGTGAATGAAAGTGGAAATGAAAATGTGGCAGATAAAACACAAATTAAAGAATCCAAGAGTAAACCAAAGGAGCCTAAAGTTGTAAAGAAAGAGGGAGATACTGAAGTAAAACCAAAAGCCTCTCCAAAGAAAAAGAGCAAAGTGAATGACACACCCTCTAAAAGTCCAAAGGACAAGGAGGTTAGAGATCTCTCATTGTTGCTTGTGTAGTGAAAAGGTTTACCACCATGTGCAAAACTACGCATCCCGCCACACTAAAGTCTCGATTGGGAATTTGGTCAATAGGCTACCAAAAATCCAGACAGAGGCGGAGTTTTCTATACAATCTCTGTACACTTTGCTGGCTTCCCAGTAGCCTATTAACCAAATCCCAATCAAGACTTTAGTCTGGCTGGACGCATAATTATGCACACGGTGGTAAGGGCTAGAGAACACCACTCCAACATCCTCAAGAATGGAGGGATATTATTCTGTCACTCTGCATTTCTGGCTCCCACGAGAAAATTGCTCTGGGAACATTGTCTTTTAGAAGTTGTTCTGGAAGTCAAATGTTATCTTGTTTCTGATTAGGCAATGTGATTAGGTCAACCAATCAGCATTGAGTACATATACAGACAAGTCTGATACATGATTGTTAAAAAGTGGCCATTTTGGAATTTGACTTCTAGAATAATTTCTAATAAATTTAAAAACATTACTAGGTTATTTTTTCCTTAGAGCTAGAAATGAGCAGAGTGATGCTCCAGGGTTTCCAAAAATTTCACCCAAAGGCTTTCAATATCGAAAAGAGTCTCAGGATACTCCCAAAAACTCTCTTTCCCAAACAACATTTTCCATGTTCCTGCCCTTCCCTTACTGTATTTTCTATGCAGTGTTTATATACCTGTTCATTGCAGCTATGTCATAGATTAAGTGTTGACTTTTTGACTCTAGGAGGAAGTAAAATATTGTATTAACTAAATGTTTCGGATCCCATTTCATGAACTAAATATAACTGACCTTGATCATAGTCATTGTATTACCTTGTGTTGTTGTCCAAAAAAGATGTGGCAGATGAACACTGTAGCTTGTTTCTTGAGAAACTTGATAACTGATTTAGCCTGCAGCAGACTGACCCATTAACCTCATGATACTTTTGGTTTGAACAACATTTTGGACACGTGTACTGTATGCGCTTGAGTGGTCTGTTTCCTTATGTGTAAATATTGTAAAAAAATTAAATCTGGGGACATCCACCAAAAAGTCACTTAGGTCATTTTCACAGCGAACCCTTCAATTATTGGGGGCATGTGGTTGTGATACCAGGACAAAAAATAGAGATGCTTATTACCAAAAGTTTTCTTAGTTGTCCAAGAAAGTCAGGTAAAACTCACCAGTCATCTCCACAGCCAGTCAATTTTCCCAGTGCCCACCCTTAATGAACCTCCTTACATTTTGTATTATTTCAATCCATTTTTAGAAAAAAAAAGTAATTACAGGATATCTTCTGTTTTGCAAGAAAGAAAGATCCAACATAGCAGAAGCTAATCCAGGGCTAGGTAGGAGCAAATAATGTTAAATGTTGTTTTCATTACAAAATGGAGCTACTGTAATTCATGAAAGTTATCCTCATTTTTTTTGCATACACCCATTTCATTGAATAATGCCGTCAATGAAAAGATCCCAAGCCTATGCAACTCACTAGAAAAGAAGTATTGGTAGAAATTACCAAAAGTTATAAAATCACAAGAATATCACAACTTTTCTCATTTAGCTTGTACTGAGTTTATACAAAAAAGACCTTCATTTTGTTTAAAATGAAGACCAAAGCAGAAAAGAGAGTAAAGTTGTGCACCTACCCATACTCCTTTTTGGTCAAGTTGCATAGGCTTGAGGCCTCTTACTTGACAACCTTTTTGAAATAGGTGTATATTTGTTGAATTATAGGCTTAATTGTCATGATTTACGAGTTGATAGTCTGATTAGGTGCAGAAACATGGGTGATAATTATGTTATTTTTCATCCTGTGATGTTAAATGCTTTGAATTTCTCTTCCTCTTTTAGAGTTTGTAGAAATCAGTAAAAAAGTTGGAGAAGCATGGAATAGTTTATCTGACTTAAAAAAACAGGTACAAATTGAAAACTTTTCATTACCTCAATTTCCATGTTTGTAGAATTATAACAGCAACTGCTAATTTGCTGCTTGTCTGGAGTTTCACTTTCTTGTGTGCAGCAAAGTACCAGCTTTTGTTCACAAGCCAGCAAAATACCCACCTAAATATTTGGTTTTTAATTGACCAGGAATGGCGGGAAAAAGCAAACAGCCTGAAGGTCAAGCTTGGTGTAGATAAGAAAGAGGAAAAAAAGCCTGAACCTTTGAAGTCTGGTCCTGATATTGTTGATATGGCAGCTCATCTTAAACTCCTTGGTGAATCTCTTAGCGTCATTGGAGTGAGTCTAATGGCACAGGTACTGTGCAAGGCCTATAATGGGTGTGCAAAAACTTTTTTGAGGGAGGGGAGGGGGATGCACCACTTCTTCTTGTAGCTTTTTGTCTTTGTTGATTTGTTTTCCCAAATATCCTGTTATGTTGCTGAGTGTGTTCATGGCAAATTACATTGTATTTTTTAAATTGTTTTTAGAGAGAGACAGAGGTCCACGGGTCGTTGTCAGTTCTTCTGGACTCCATTTTATGTGCTATTTGTCCTTTAACGTTTTTGACGTCACACATACCTGGAATTCCTGGTATTACTAAAGATAAGCAGGTACTAAGCCATGTATAATAAATTCTGTGTTTATGACTTCACCTATGATGTTACGATATCAGTGGTAAGTCACTTTACTATTATAGAGGCTTTGCACCATCATGTGATGTGATGGCAGCCATGACAGGAGGCAGGAAGAGTCTTGAATCCCGGCCCCTGGGAAACTGAACTCTTTCTAGTGTAAACCAGATTAGTCCAGACTCTATTGCTCCTGCCTCCTGTCATGGCTGCCGTCACGTGATGGTGCAAAGCCTCTATATAGAAGAGTTTCCCGTTTCAAAGAAGCGTTCGTAACATACATTTTAGACTAGGTGCAAAATCGAAAAAGTCAATTGCAAAAAGTGTTTAAGGCATTTTAGAGTAGAAGCTGGTAACTTTTCTTAACCGATTTTTCACGCTGAATACGAAATTGAGTGTTACCAAACCCAATTCTGTGATTTTTAGGGTGAAAATGACGTATTTTGTGAAGTGCTATCATAACGTACTATCAAGAAATTTCAGCAGTTTAAACATTTTAATGAAGATTTATACGTGATTTGCAGTTATAAACTAGAGAAATATTAATTTATTAGAAGAACATTTTTTTAAATCGCAAAAAAGCATTTTTTTTCCAGTTATCTCTACTTCTCATTCATCGACTTCGTTGCAATCACTGAAATACCAACACTCAGCCACTGAAATACCAACACTGTCAAAGAAATACCAACAATTAGACAAAGAAACAAGTTTCCAAAAAATATAATTGTTCCGGCTTAAATGTCTTCCAATTTAGCAACGAAAGAAACAAGTCTCCGGCCACAAAGTATTCCAGTGACTATTGACTTGCTATAGGTTACCAAATTTAGCCACCTAGAACACAACTTTACGAAAATATAGTGTTATCTCGTTTATCCAGAGCCATAACGAAAGGCAAGCGTAATTGGTAATGTAAAGATAAGCAAAATTCGACTAAAAAGTTTGGACTAAAAGCTCCAAATGTTCCGCGGTCTTCCAACTCTGTTTCTAATTCCAACTGTAGATGTTCGCAGTGGTGTCGCACTCAAAGTTCGGAGCTCCTGATTTTCAAATTCACTCGTATATGCTGGCTAATTGAGAACCCTTACTTTCTGGACATATCATGAAAACGCAAGTGCGATACATGCTAAATTCACGTCTAAGTCTACTTAAACACGCGCGAGTCATTCTGCAGCGAAGAGATGTATCGACATTCTGGCAGCATATAAACAGGTGTAATAAGTGTTAATCAAATCATAGATGATTATATACTACTGTTCCTAAAATAGAATACAAGATTTGTTAATTTTAAACTGTATCGGACTTCTTCTAAAATAGAGTACAGTTATTGTTAATCACAAACTGCAACGGACCGCAGTGTTCCTAAAAAGAGTACAGATCATTTTGTCGAAGTTTTACGATTATTTCGTCTTTGTCAGAAAACATTACATTTTAATGCGTAGATTCTCTTGATTTCGTTGAGATTATTTTGTGCCAATTCCATTCAGTTGACGATAAAGACATATAGTCAATTGAAAAAATGTCGGGTCAAAAAACATAGAACATAGAAGCTGAGACCGAAATGGTGCTTGGGATGTGAATAATTACATTCTGATTTATTCATTTACGCTGTGCCTTCGATTCAAAATGCTGAAAGCGTATGCAGGACCTGCGTTGTCGGGCCGTTTGGCTTCGAATTTTTATCGGTTGCAATGTAAATGAATAAATCAGAATATAATTATTCACTGATCCCATGCGCCATTTCGGTCTCAGCTTCCATGTTCTATGTCTTTAGACCCGAAAACGTTTTTTTTCAATTGACCATATGCTTCATACGGGTATACTTGTAAGTTACACCAGGACATGGATATGACATTGTCTATTATGTTTGTGCCAGTGCAGTGGTAAATAAGTAGCAATCACAGTCGTACAATAACGGTTTTTATTTCTAGATTCAGATCCTTGATGATCTAGCTTACACTATGCCTGGCCTTGGATGAAGACTTTGATCTATCACATACAACGGACTAGCTTATTATACACATTATCTTCTTTTATAAGGCTGGACTTTGAAATGAAATTAATAAGAAAGACAAACTTAAATGTTGTACAACGTTTGATCTTTCACGTATGTAAAGCATTTCATGACTGTTTGGTTTATGAAATGTTTTACATACGTGAAAGATCCCCCAAGCTGAACATTCAATCAGACTCAATACGTGCCAAACTGTTCACTTAATTGGAAAACAAACAATTGTAAATAAGCATATCAATCATTGAGATATATATTCATCCTTGCTCAATAAAGACCATTACTTGATAATGACATCGGAAGATGTCCAAAGGTTGTACTGACAACATTTGCGTTTGTCTTTCTTATTAATATCTTCTTTTAGTATTTTTAATGTAAATAGTTTTTTAATATTTTTAACTCAATTTATACACTAGTGTTTATGAGGCTATAATATATTGGGGATACTGTAAATCAGAGTATCTGGCCATGGAGCTCATAGTACATTGAAACTCCGGTAATACGGACACTAAGTCCAAATAACTGGGGCGGCCCATAGTACATTGAAACTCTGGTAATACAGACACTAAGTCCAAATAACTGGGGCGGCCCATAGTACATTGAAACTCCGGTAATACAGACACTAAGTCCAAATAACTGGGGCGGCCCATAGTACATTGAAACTCTGGTAATACGGACACTAAGGCCACGTTCAGACGTCGAACTTTTGCCGCGTCGAATCTAATAGCTGCATTTTGTAAATGAGAAGTGCGGCGTCTAAACCTATTGTATTTGACAGATTTGATTAAGTATTAAATTGAAAAATTCAGTTTAAATCAAATTTGTCAAATTTATTTGGTTCAGAAGCCGCACTTCTCATCTACAAAATGCAACTATTAGATTCGACGCGGCAAAAGTTCGACGTCTGAACTGGGCCTAAGTCCAAATACTGTAACTGGGGCGGCCCATAGTATATTGTAACCCCGGTAATACGAACACTGTAAGTCCAAGTAACTGGGGCGGCCCATAGTACATTGAAACCCCGGTAATACGGACACTAAGTCCAAATAACTGGGGCGGCCCATAGTACATTGAAAACCCGGTAATACGGACAGCGATGAGTGGTGTGTCCATATGTAACGGGGGGGGGGGGGGGGTGGTATCTAGACAGCACTTTCACTACTAGGGACAAACTGAGTGTGATACAAATAAGATGTACGGTTTCTGTCACGAAACCTCCGACATAAGGTCATTTTCATGGCTAGTTTAAAATCCTCTTTAAGGAATGTATACAAAAGTGGGTTAATTAGAGGTGAGACGTAACGCAAAAACAGCAATACCATCTCAACTGCCAATGGATAATCGAATCCCACATCATCCAAACCATGTCGAATCCCGTCCAGAAAGTACGAAAACCAACAGCATATGAACATGAGGATCATACAAGCGAAAATGATGGCGGCTTTACGCTCTGTACGGCGTTTCCGTAGTTCAGTGTTCTTCTCAACGGGGTTGTTGTACCTCTGGATCACCTTGAGTTGATAGCGCAAAGCAGCAAAGATGCGGATATAGCATGCCGCCATGATGATCAAAGGGATTATTGCGACGCTACCGAAGCATGTTAAGTCATAGATAATGTCAGCTTTGGAAGAGTATTTGTGCGATTGTGTTAGCTGCCATGTTAGTTGTATGAGAGTCATTACCGCTGAGAATACCCACATGATTACAAGTAGGATGACCACTCTCCTCGTGTTTATCCATGTTTTATACTTCATCCCGTGCACTATCATAATATAACGCTCGATTGTCACCAGTAGAAGGTGGAGTATAGTTGAGATGGCAATGAAGCGAGAACTCATGTCCATGGCGTGGATCCAGTGGGGATTATTCGTTATCGAACTGCCAATAACTAGCGGTATAGCAATAGTGCCAGCCATGAGGTCTGATGCAGCTAACGAAGCCAAACAAATATTTGTAGGATTTCTTAAGGAGCGTCGTTTAAAGACCAGAAACAGTACAAACGAGTTTGTTAAAGTGATGCATAGTGCAAAGAAAGAAAGGAGCACCAGGATGATGATGTCATGTTCACTAACACTGCGCATTGCTGTTTGTAGCTGTTGTTATGGTATCGCGTGTTTCTCTGGTGACTGTGTTCGTTGCTATGACAACCGTTTTTGCGGTTTCGACTGTTGCTATGACGACCGTATTTTCTGCTATGCTATTTCTTTGTCACTGCGATCTAACGGCGGTTGAAGTCTGTTGCTATGATGACGATGTTTCCGCGCTGCTATGACGAGTTTTTTTATGATTTAGTTACTTTGATTTCACCTCAGTCAGCTACGTTACAGTTCACCTGAAACAAATTTTCAACGATGAGTTAAAAACAGCAATTTTCATTTAAAAATCGTGGAAAGTGCGTTCTGTGTTCTGTGTCGACTTTCATATCGAGTAGGGGACTGGGTACAAGTTCCTAAATTGCGATAAACAACAAAAGGCCCACATAGCCAGACAGAACACAACGAGCTATACAAAATTCTGAAGTTTGGGGTTAATCGAGTCAATATTGAACGGCTTACAGCCATTCAAATATGATAGAATTTACAAAAAAATGCATGGAGCAGCGGACAGCTGTTGGGGCTGGCAATCCCCTACCTCTGTGGGTTTACTGTGGGTTTCCTTTGTTTTGGGGCTTCCTGTTTAGAAGAAGTGAAAGGAGGGAGAATGGGGAGAGGAGGGGAAGAGCGGTGATCAACTCCTCTTTTTCCCCTTTTTCATTCTCAGTCCCCTCAGGGTCAATATTAAAGAAATTGCAGATTAAGAACCTCCAGGCTGAAATTTAGCAAATTAAGCAACCAATATACAAGAACCTATTCAGCCTCGATACAAACGGTGGTTGTGTGATACCATACATTTCTTCTTATAGAGTCTCAATGGGGTTAACCGTCAAACGGCCTAAATTTTAACTACAAATGTAGCAACGTCAAATGAGGGAAATTTTAACCGTCAAGCGTCAAAATGATCAACCTTCAAATACACTCTGAAACAATTTTTCTAAGTTATTTTTCCAAATGCGCGTATTTTTCAAAACATAACAATTTCATGATCACTATTTCAATAAAAATACTTCATATTCAGTGTTCAGAACTGCTGGCTCGTCGCAAGCATATTGATAGTAGAGGTTTGATTTTCACCATTTTCGGCTGGGATTGACCTGTATAAGTGTCAGAGATCCTGTTGGCTTTTGGAAAGTGGCCCGGAATGAAACATTTTTAGATAACTCTTATCAGTCAAGGAATGTGCATATTTTTCTAAATTACGCAAAATTTGAAAGCATCAAACTAATGTAAAGAGTTTATGTAGTTTTATCAGTCGTTGAAACCTGAATTTTAGCCAAGACAGGGTGAGAAGAGAAATAGAATCAATTAAAAACAGAAAAAAAAAGAAAAAAAGAAATTAGTTGTTGGCGCAGGCAGGACTCGAACCCATTACCCAAAGAAATTAGTATGCAAATTTTATGTCAAACCCAAAAAATCGGGCCATGCATCCAGACAAATCGCTGAATCATCGCATGTTACGTATAGGATGGAGATTTCGGCCCCTTCCGCGCTATCCGGTAGAACGCAGCGAGCTTCGCAGTCAAAGAGGGAGGAAACAGTCGGATCCTAGGCCGTAAATGACTGAACCTTACCACTAGGCTAACTGGTCTACTGAGGGATTTGGAGGACAAAATAACCTAGTGTATCCTGTGAATTAGTTATCTATTGTTTTGCAAATTATGTGATCCCGTGGCGCAGTTGGAAAACCCTTGAACTGTGAAGCAAATGAGCAGATGTAAGAGCCGGGTTCGAAACCGACTCGGGGGCCCATCTTTTTTTCAGTTTTTTTTTTTTCTCGTCTTTCTTTTTTTTCTTTTTTTAAATCAAACTTTAGTTGTCTATTTTGATAAAACCATAATTCACTAGCATTTACCAAAGTTCATTTACAATGCAATACAAAACGTCTTTATTATCTCATCCCAATTGCAAAGGGTTTTTCAGAGATAATTTACAGCAATGACAATAATGGATTTACAGTGATAATAATGTACAAAAAAAATAAGAAGAACTAGCTAAAGTAAAAATGGTTAGACTGCGAGCACTCCCTCCTTTTCCCTCCAGAATCAATAAAAGCGAGCGCCAAGAATACTCGCCCCCATTCTTCGCTCGTCCAGGTATTCTTGGCGCTCGCTTTTACTGGTTCTGGAGGAAAAAGGAGGGATGCTCGCAGTCTAAAAATGGTGAAACTTTAGACTATTATTCAATAAGAGAGAAATGCAACAATGTGACTGTAGTTTCTTAAGGAAAAGTACTAGTGAGGCTAAGCTAAGCGGTTATTTCCTGTGGGAAGGGAGGGGGGATTCGTTCGAACCTTCGAATCACCCCAAGCGACGGGCCTGGAACTAATCCTTCACCATATCGAATTTCACCTAATACAACATATTCATTCTATTTTCTGGTCAAATATTAAACCGCAATACAAGAGTGAAACGGGCATGTTAGACAACAAGTTCCAACAGTAACTAGCGATGTAATTTCATAAAAACTGATGGTTAACTATTGGTTAGTAATATTTATTTGAAATTTTAACTGTCAACCGTCAAAGCTATACCTCCATTGAGACCCTCTTCTTAGAAGGCAAGAGTTTACAATTTATTTGCAATCCACGAGTTAAAAGGCACGGTACTAGGACAAAATAAATCTCATTTTTTAATGAACAAAAAAAAACCTATTTCATCCCAGTTCTATGTACGGTTTGTATTTACCGTAGGAAGTGTTTGGCAGCTGTATGTCAAGGTTTAGACTGTGAACAACTGTACGAATGTAATTTCTCAGGTTTCCGACATGATTTCTTCCTGCTATTGTACAGTCATGTCAAAAGATAAAAGCTCGTCTCCACCCCGTCTCCATACTTTGAATGTTTCCGATCCCTTGTCTGATCCGTTTTCGTGCATCATTTGAAACCATTTGGGGAGCGAGTATACCTCAGTTTGTTAGTGCGCGGCTTTCTATTGCTAGAGCCGGTCCCGGGTTCGATTCCTAGTGACTGACACTTGTTTCGACATTTCTTCCATTCTGTGTAGCTTTAAGTAGCTTTAAATACTATACCCTTAAACTGATGGAAAGAAGGGGCAAACAACACACCGCCGGCTTACTGGGAGACTAGCTTCTACAGCTAAAGGAACTACCACGCTAAATATCAGTGCTTTACCTTTACAGTTTAGCTCGTGTATATATACGTACCGCTTCTTTTCATAGCACTGACTTCAAATCTAACTTTCTAACAATAAGCGAAGCGTACGCCAGCCTTAGGGTTTCTGCCCATACAATTAGATAGATAGTCAAAGCCTGACAATCTCGTGCATGCGCAGACAGACCAGGGTGTTGTGGTGCCGTGTTGTCTATGAAACTTAATAGCATTTGAATTTTTGCTTAGAATATGCCTTAATTGTCGTGATGTGTTCCTAGTTGTATGAAAACTGCTCAATTACTATAATGATAGCTATAGTCTAATTAATTACGACCATTTTTCAAAAAGCAATTACAAGCTTAGCACGTATAAATGTCAACTAATTAGATAGCCAACAGTGAATTACTATAATGAGCTACAACCTGTGTGGTATAAAGGAGCATTGGACCTGGAGCGGTGGTCATCATTAAAGCCTAGCAAGAGACGCGACTTATCAAGGAACAGCGTACCGAGTTGCTTTTATTTTGTTCGCGTCTTGGATAAAAAGTGTCGTTTATACGGAGAATCGCGCATGATTAAATCGCGTCTAAGATAAGATGGCGTCTTATTTTAGCACCTGTAAGTGCTCCTAATGCATATATTACCAGGCGTTCTAAAACCACGAAATAGTCAGTAAAATTGATTGTATAGCAATTCTACAAGAGTCATTTATATTAGATATCTAATTTGCTCAAATCAATGTTCTGCCACTTTTTCTATATCTCTTAGTCTCTTTTCCGGATCGAGTCAACTAAGTTAATTATATTCAGTTCCGTAGAGCCTGGAGCTTGATTGTTATAAACTCGAGTTCTATCAGCCGTGACTTCGACCTTAATTTCTGGAAAAAAATTCTCTCTAGAGTAGAGAACAACTATTAAAATCACAATTTTTCTTGACTAAGATGTAAAATTCGATATAAACTTAATTTTCTAACAGTACTCTGTGATGTCACGTGACCTGATGACGTCATAATCCATAAAATCTTCAAGAATAAAATGCGGTGGCGAGTGTAACTTCAGGCTCCAAGAGAACCAGGCAAAATGGTATCTCTTAACATATATACTGCACGACATCATGCCCACAAAACCTGACTAGCTACCGTTTGACCACCAATGTTGAATATTTAAATTTAAAGAAAACAGTCACGTAACCTTTTTTTTCTTTTGCCTTACTAAAGAAAAAATATGGTCGGGTTTTGCAGCGGGCATGATTTTTTGCAGTATGTTAGGGGAAACAATTTTGCATGGTTACTTTAGAACCTTATTAAGTTAATTTTACTCGAGAATGGTTATCGTCCTCATCACATTTACTAGAAACTCTTGCAATTCTAAAGCCATATATATCAGGTTATCGATATTGGCAGTATTCGGAGTATATTGTTTTAACTTCCAGAGTCGTGGAACATCTTCATCTGTTGCAGAAACCCTCAGCGGGTTACAGCCCTGGTGAATGTAAACATTACTTGAAATACCTCAATGAACGAATGAATGAATGAACAACAACAACAACAACAACAACAATGTCTTTATTTAGTACCACAATATTTACATTTTTTCATGTTTAAAAGAAATATTACATTAAAACAGAATTATGGGTACAGGCCACCTATAATAACTATGTCTGGCTAACCAAGATAGGTGGTTTGAAATGAATGAATAAATGAATGAATGAATCATGAAAGAATGAATGAATATGAAATGAATGAATCATAAATGAATGAATAAATGAATGGCCTATTTCAGAAAAGTGGCGGTCGCGAGCATTTCCAGCGTTTTACCGTTTTAAGTAGATATGTGAACCATTGTACTACGTACATTCATGTTCTTTATATAATTCTTTTGAGTTGACTGAAAAGAGCTGATTGTTCAATGACAACTCTAATAAGTATTTCGTTTTTTACTGATACTTTTAAAGAAAGGATTTGCCAAAAGACAACTGATATCTTGAGTTACATTGAAAAATTCTTTTTTTTTTTTCAGACGTTTGTTGGTTCTTAGCGTAGATGTTCTTTAGTTATTCAGTATATTCAAACTTGCAGTTGTTGTTGCTATTCGGCATTCGTTGCCACAACGACCTTATGGACTGTATTCTAACTATGCAATTCGTCAGAGCTCCATACTCCATGATTTCTTAAAGCAAATAAGTAATATAAACCGCCACAAATACGAAACTGAGCCCCGATATATGTGCTTTAATTGTGATCACCGAATCCATTATTCAAATATTGCATATAAGTGTTTTATCATGGAAGATAAAAATGAAGCCGGTGTTTTTGAATATATATAATTTTAATTGTATTAACCTGTTTATATGCAAAGGCGTTCCAAACTAAATTGGCTTTTTCCATTTTAGAAAATTTCTACCAAGTTAACGTTTTTTAGATAAATCGTACGCGTACTGCCAGTGGATAAACAGATAACTGACAATCAGGCTTTTTAATTAGAAATTCGCCAAATGAAAAAAAAAGATCAAAAATGAAGTAAAAATAAATAAAATGGAAAAAGCCAATTTAGTTTGGAACGCCTTTGCACTCGTTTTGGTTGAATCATCTGGCTTTGTCAAGTTCTTTTCCACGTGAAAGCAGCAGATTTTAGGGGCAATTTCCGACACATTTTACACTAAGTGTCCGTTTCTGCTTGAATCGAAAAGGGACCGATTAGTCTTAATCCATGGCTTAAGACAACTGGCAGTTTCTTAAGGTTTTTTTTCCGGCTAGATCGGTATTAATAGGGCTTTCATGAACTCAAAGCTGGTGATTAAAGGAGGGAAAAGGAACAAATGAGAGGAAAGAAGGAAAAAATAAAAGGGAGACGAAGAGCGTAAGGATAAAATTCAAGAATTATAAAAGCAGAATTGAGAAACGCAGCTGTGGGACTGAAAATTCATTTACATTTCATTCCATGGAAACTCTAATCAAAACGATATATTTACATAACAAGATGGTTAAGACATTTTTAAAATTAACCGGAAGGTGTGTTATGCAGTTTTCGATTTTTAACTGATAAATTAAACCAACGTTAGAGATACTGACATTTGTTTTTGATTTTTCGCTTGGTTTTTGTCTTCGTTTGGCTAGCGTGAGTGATTGAGGAATTCTACTTCCGATCGAAGTTCGAGGAAACTGCGAAAAAGACGGTTTCTTTCTATAGATATTGAGTAGAAACAGTCCGCCAAGTCCTTTAGGCCTTAGCTTTGACAGATTCAATATCATCGTTTATTAGACATATTGTTTTTAATTTGGAATTCGTCGGCGGGATTGAGTTCAACATGATTAATTTCTACCAGCAAATTCATTTTTGAAAATCAAACACGACAAAAAGGAATGAACTGAGACAAAAGACTGAGGCTCGATAAACTTTAAAAAAATGTCGCAATTTTAAAAAGGGATAAAATTAAAATAGGAAAAAAAGTAAGAAAATAGCTGCGCAACTTAGCAATTTAAAATTGTTTTCGCGTTTTTGAAGCTAGTATCAAGTTGGAGTGATGATCGGATAAATATGAATTTTTGTTCTACATTGCATTTCTACATATCGTTTTACTTTCTAAAATTCTTTTTTCACTGAATCTGCTCGCGTTTTTATTTTATATTTTATTTTTTTATTGTTTTATTTTTTGACGCATCCTTAAATTATGGGTTTGTGGATTGTGTTTCCGTATAAGGCCCAAAAGAAGTGGAATGATTTAAAAACTCATATTAAAGCGAATATGAATATATTCATGCAACAGACCCAACTGAGATGTTTGTTTGTACAAACATGGAATAGACTGAACAAGACCATACATTGAAAAAGAAGGCGGATGTGTCAAATAGACTAAAACAGAATAAAGTCAGTGCATTTTAGAAGTTATGAATTAGTGTTGTTTACCATATTCTATTTCCTTTGAATAGTTTTTCTCTTAATAAACGTATTCCCTAGTTCAATGTGTGTAGAGCTTGATATCAAAATTGACCTCGATTTTCACGAATTGAAACCACGAAAATTTGTATTGCATCAAATCTATACATGCCAGCTTTAATGCGAATTGTTTAAGATACAGAACATTTTAGTAAATTGTCTTACCTTTAACATTCAATTGTCCGGAAAAAGTCCGCTAAGCCAGTTTACGATAAGCTCCGAGAGCCGCTTGTTGTTCGTACTTGAGTTACTTGAGTTCATCTATGTCTTTTCTGCGCAAACTTCGTTCTTTGTCTGTAATTTCCGATGTCACGGCTGACGTGCTGTGCAAATGACTTGTTTTGCTGGTAATTGAGTCTTGGCCTTTGATATATGGATTCTATTTCCTTTTATTTGCCGTTAGCCAGATATAATGATTTTTTTTGACAGGACTTTAGAGTCTCTTGTTAAATACAGCTGCTTCCAATGTAACCCACTTCTTTTATATAAAATTTCAAGTCGAAAAAATCGTATTTGCCTGATCTTATTAGGATCAAAAATGAAGAAGAAATTGCACTTGACTGTAAAGCCGTGCTCAAAGAAAGTAAATCTAGAAAGCTGCAACTTTAAAAGCTCGCCTTCTGTTGTGCGGGATTCCTGTGCTTTTCTAATTACTAAAAAGTTCAGTTGGACTGACAGTTTTTGCCTTAAAAAAGACTGACATTTTTGCCTTGAAGTAGGACCGCATTTGTCCATAGTGAGTAAACAGCTTAACGGCAAGTACTTCCCGCATAAATGCAATAATCAGATTTTAGCTCAAGGGACAACCACGAGATAAATTTTCTTGAATTTCACATGAGTCATTTGTTTTGTATTTGATTTTAAACCTTTCGCAGTAGTATCTGTACCATCAAATCTGATAAGTAAAACTCAAAAGGGCTGATAAAATTTATAATATATGTAAATTTGTTCTTTGCTTTTCAGCTTATTAAGTTTCTCAGGTTAAGTTGTTCTACTTTGTTAAAATCTTATTATTTTACAGTAGAATTATCTGAAAGAACAACTGAAAATACACATAAGATTGAAGTCTACTACGTTTTAAGTAAATATTTTATTTGTAAGTGACGGAGAAGGACGTTAACATGGCATTATTGATCCTGTATATTGGAAGCAAGAGAAGGTTTTATTTGCACTAAGTCGGTCTCTATCAAATATTGTTGATAACAATCACATTTTTATTTACGAAATTTAGAGTCTGCTGAAAATGATATTTAGCTAGTAAGGACTTAAGAAAAATAAAACAAATACTACCAAAACAGGAACAACAAAGGACTGAAAGGAAAGGGGAGGAAGGGAGAGGAGAGGAGAGAAAAGGAAAGGAAAAGAAAGAAATGAATAAAGAAAGAAAGAAAACACCGTTCGGAAACCCTTAATACTGTGTAATACTTTTTATGATTCTCTCAAAGGCTAGTTGCAAAAATGCAACAACAAAACAACGTTTGTTTGGTTCAATAAAGTTTATGAGGAAATTAAGCTAAGACTAGAGGAAACAAACAAACAAACAAACTCACGCAAACAAGAGAAGGAAACGAAAGAAATAATGAAAAACGAAAAGAAAAAATGAAGAAAAGAAACGAAAGAAATAATGAAAGACGAAAAGAAAAAAATGAAGAAAAGAAAAAGAAAATAAGCCGTAAGAAGCTAGGAAGAAACGACGGAATTAAGAAAGGAAGGAAACGGTTGAATAAAGGAAGGAAGGAAGGCCAGAAAGAGAAAAAGAAGAAAAAGAGCATAAAAAGAGAAAAAGAAAATCAATGAGTATAAAGAAGATGTTTGCAAGGAAGGAAGGCCAGAAGGCCAGAAAGAGAAAAAGAAGAAAAAGAGCATAAAAAGAGAAAAAGAAAAACAATGAGTATAAAAAAGATGTTTGCATTGCTATTCGCTCAGTTCTGTTTAAATTATCGATGAACTCAATTTCTTTATTTCTAATCTTTTATAGTTTGATTTTTATCAAGCTGTTTTCCTCACATTTAAAATTAACCTCATCGACTTGTATTGACTCGAGAAAAGCAATTAAAAGAGAACTAAAGCAACCGCTAATGAAAATGAAAGGCGGCAAATACATCGACGACCGAGTTCGAGTATAATTGCAGGTCTCGACTATCAAGTAATTTTCAATGACTTGTATTGGCAATAAAGTTTTCTCTCGCACTCTGTGGTATTTTCATTTCCTAGTAAATAAAATGAAGGAAAAAAGAAAATTTATATAAATTTATCACAGGGTGATATTTGGCGAAGTATTACCCTACGGGGATATAGTCCGATATAAAAGTTTTCGAAATCTGACTTGCTATGGCGAGAAATCAGTTTGGCGGAGTTGTTTTGGATAAGAAATTTCACCAAGGTCTTTTCTGGGGGTGATAGCCTTACCCCAAAAAAGACTTGGGGGAGGGGAGGGGGGAATGTAAGAGTCTTGCTGTCTGCTTAATATAACTTATATATAGTTAAGTGGCGTATTCATGTGCTAAAATAGACATCGACTGATTCACGCTGCTTACTCAAAGTAGCTTGTGAAAAATTATTGTTAAAATGGTTCGCACATCAACAATACAATTTTGCTTTAAGTATTCGTAAACATTTATTTATTTAGAGATTCATATGAAACATACAGACAGTCGAACAATTTTGCAATTTCGTTTATTTCGCCCATATGTTACTTTTACGTTACAATATCTATATATATTTTTCCTTTTGAAAGAGCGCAGTTGCTTGGAATAGCGGAGCTAATCGAGCCAAGCACTCCAGCTGAGAACAAAAGGACATAATGTCCCCACAAGGTTCAACCACCTCATCCAACCCCATAAAAACGCGCCCATCCCCTAACCCAGCTACATTTACGATGCTAATAATGATACTTGCAAAATTTCTCCAAAAAAATGTTAGAGTGCAATCGTTATAAGCATAAGAAGTCATCTATAGCGCAAACCTGTTTCGTAAAAACACAAGATCTCTATACAGGATGATTTCTTGTATAGTTTCATTTCATGATTGCATGTCGGAAATCGAAGTATCAGAGATGGCGTTTTATGTTGGCCTTAGCTACATGGCCCTTTTCGGGTCTATATACCATTTTAGGTTCATTATTCTCACCGGGGGAGTATCTTCGGTAAGGCTGAAAGAAGGGGTCGTAAGGGCGGTAGAGAAACCGCAAACGAAATTGAGAAAAAACCGCAACAAAAATCGTCAAAATCCCCCCAACCGCATACCCGTGTTCAAAATCTAAAGTCAAAACCGCAAAACCGCAGGTTAGGATAAAAATCCGCCAAACCGCATCAAAATAGCGCAAAACCGCATCACCGCAAACCCTTAATTACGTCCCCCTCCTGAAAATCACTACTTTTAGGACTCATCAGTCATTTTTCCACTTTGTACCTTTGATCGATCCTGATTCATAGCTTCTCAATAGTTTCAGTGCTTCTAGTATAGATGTGTGAATATCCAATACCACATTTACAGCTGTGACTATGGAATAGCAACAAGAAGTAGATGTCACGCTGTTCCTGTACGTATCACAGTAGTACGGCAGATTCACTAAAATCGCTCTTATCAGGACAAAACGGATGAATACTAATCAGATTAATCTTAATCTTAATGATTATTATAATCCAGTGATAGATTATTATATGTAATCCAGTAATTTATTATTATAATCCAGTAATAGGATTATTATAATCTATTATATATGATCCGAATCATGATATTTTGCCCGCGCGCTTATCCATCATATTAAAATTAATCTGATCATCGGATTAATATTAAGTTTCCAGATGATATGCTGGATTATATTATATAATATGTTTTAATCATCTATTATTATTACAATCCACAGATCGATTAATTAATATTAATCCGTTTTGTCCTGTCTTATGGTGCTTTACCTATAATCGGTCATAAGCTAAAAGCGACAATAACTATTAGATTTATCGTAAACAATTGCATCTTGAGTCTTGAAGAAAAGGCTTTATTTTTGCTCCATGACATACATTTAACAATCATTCAACGAAATCATATAGAGTCGTGCATGAGGCCATAGCCATGGCTATTAGCTATATGTTCGACGAAATTGAGTGCAGGAATAATTGTTTTATTATATCCACATCCACTGGATACAAAATATAAACAATTTTCGTTCTTATCGACGCAAAACATTCCCGCCGTCAGATTCAAAAGAAACATGCGCGCGTACAGCCAGCGATCAACATGAAAACTTTGTACGTATAAATTCAGTCGAAAGAGTCGGTTTTTTAGTTTTTCATTTCATCAATCAGTTGTACTGTCGACAACGCTTGGCTACGGCAAACAACAGTGCCGCGACAACGCTCGGTTACGACAAACAACAGTGTCGACAACGCTCGGCACGGCAAACAGTGAACACTGGCTATGATTTGACAGAAAACTCTTTACAAAGACGTCAAGAAAATAAGGTTAAGTTCAGCAAAGGTAGAACAGTGAATTATGTAATACTATCCGGCCTTCTCCTGGTTCAGTTCTAAATTTCGACATAGTTGTCGTGCAAAAGTTGGAATTTTTTACGATATAAAGTTTTACAAACTTGAATCTTCGAGACAAGTGTTTTTATACAGTTGAACTGAAAACTAATGTTTTAAGTCATCTATAATTTCATTTTTTGAAATTTTTCTCAAGTCATCTTTATTTTGTCGCTTTGATATTATTTCCAGAGTAAAAATGTGTAATATAACATGATTTTTTTGTTTATTTTATTAAGTTATTGTGGAGCCATTTTGTTTACTTCTCTACTCATGGTGTATGAGCTGATAGCCTAGTAGTAGCAGAAGAACCAAACTGAGCGCGCCATTGCTTATATCCGTGAATGTCGTGAATGTGGATATTAGCTATAGAAAGCTTAAGCAGGAGAAGTTTTTGTCAACGCGGACGCGCCACCACAGTGTACGTTCTTCTTCATTCGTTCGCCATCATAGATGATGTGTCCGTTTTCGTACAGCAGAAGGTCAGTTAAGGCTTTTTCATCTTCTACTATTAAGAACAGCAACCTCATCTATGACGGCGAACGGATGAACGAAAACGCACGTGTGACGTCCGTGTTGACAAAAACGGCTCCTGCTTAAACTCCCTAATATAATTACCTTCACTTCCTTTATTTCTAAGACGCCGAGCTTATTGGGCTTCCTGTGGTTTACTTCGATATTTTGAACAAGAATAACTTCAGCATTATATAGAAATATATCTCTAATAACTGTTCTAAGTATAAAAACCACTAGCCTTAACATAAACCAATTAATCTGAATAATGATTCATTCTATTCAAACACTAAATCAACATGCTATTGTTAGAAAAATTCAACTGCCATTACTTACCAATCAAAACATTAATGCACGGATAACTTTACATAATGTTTGTTTTTTAGCGTAAACTTTGAGACTGTACTCTGGCAGACGTGAAACTCTCTCAAAACCGAGCAATTGTGTACTGGTTCAAGCCCAGAAAGTTTACCAGCTCAGTAGAGATTTTTATTTAATTTAAAACGCTGGATCACTAGAAGATTTCTTTTAACTTACTATACAAAGTCGGATGAAGATTGGAAAGCTATTTTTCAGTCCCTTAATGCAGGAGCTTCCTTTCAGGTATCATATCAGCCATATTATTATTATTATTTATTATCATATCAGCCGCGGGAAATGAATTTTTCGTGTGTGTGAGTTTAGGAGTCTAGTTTGGAATTGCTTGGAAGTCAGTGTTGAGTGAAAACCGTGTTGTAGCAAAGCAAACCTAATGAATATGTCAATGAACATTGAAAAACTCCTAAAGCATACATAATGTTTACTGTTGAATAATCTATCAGCAAATTAGCTGAACTAGACACGAAGCTGGAAATGGCTAATTCAGTTTTTCTTATTATAGCGAACTGAAGTCAAGAATTTGCAGGGAAAATGGTCGACTCGTTTGTCGTACAAGCATCTTCGCTATTCGTCTTTTCGTCTGAGTTTGAAAGCAAGAATGTTGATGGTCAATCCAAGGATGTAAACTACAATGTTGATGTTGTAGGCGAGAAACTACGCTCTCTAAACATGAACGATGACACCTTGTTTTATCAAGAATCAGTTGAGCCAATTAAGTCATCAACCTTTGCTGAATACGCTGAAGAAGACATATCTACGGTATCCGATGTGAATAATATTAATAAAAACAGTCCGAAACAGGAACGTACGAGTATTATTGACAAGATCAAGCAGTCCTCCCCAAAGTTTAGACGCAAGCTAAATGCACAGAATTCCAAAGCGCAATTAAAGCTCTCAATACCTTTGAAAGAAAGCCGAGAAGATATTCAAGATTGTAAAGAACCTAAAACTGTCGCGAGGGTGTCGCCAAAATTTGGAAGAAAAAAGTTTCAAGAAGGATTAGATAGTGGAAGTCCAGAATCTCCGAAATATTTTTCCTGGGATGAAGACGTTTCTAGCGATGCTGGATTATCAGTAGGAAAGAAAAACTGGCGTAAAGTAAAAATTGCTTTAAAAAGATTGAAGGACAGTGGTGACAACACCAAAATGGAGTTGCCTGGCAACCTGCACAGCTCGTCTTCTGATTGGTCAATACTGAGCAGCACTGAAAACGAAGATGCTGATTTGTATCAGAGGATGAAAGCATTTTTAAGCAACGAGAAACTGAAATTGAAGAATGGTAACCCAAAATCCCCTCGAACGAAAAGTAAAGACTTTTGGCCCAATGTTTCCGGTGATTCCAAATTTCTCAGAATTCCAAGTGCAATGGAAATAGATCTACCACTTAGCTCCTCGTCGATGTCTCTATTTTCAAAAGGAAAAGACGGAAAACGACATCCTTTTGCAGGATTTCGGAGGCGGTCGGCTCCTGACGCCGTTCTAAGGCAGAATCTTGAAGCATTCCATTCAGCTAAGAAGGCAAAAGAAGCAAAGCTGCGTAGTAAGCCTGTTAAGGAGAAAAAGACGACAAACATTCAGCGCGTACTTTCTACACACAGTGACAAAGAAATTCAAGAAAAAATGTTGGTCATTTTAAGAGAAAATTTAGACTGCTTAGATGAGTATGTTCCAGAAGTTTGCAACAGTTTAGGACGGTCTGTGAGTGAGAATATTAAGAAATATCTTCATTCCATTGAAAAGCCAACCGATTGTCCGCACAAATATGCTTGTTTGGTGTACATTGGTGCCGTGAGGGATTGTGGGATTACTGCAGCCGCGCGGGCCTTGTGGAATCCAGTTGAAGATCGGTTTATTGTGGCTAACTTTCAAAGCAAGACGATTTATGCTATTGCTATTGTATTGGCTATTTCCAGCTAAGGACGAAGCCTACACGTGACCAGAGCTGCATGGATGATTTCGCTCAGCCATGACATTTTTGTATAGTCCATACTGTGCAAAAATGTTTGTGTATTTTTCTATTGAAGTAAAAAATCAAAAAACTTCAGTTCCCTTATGACCTGGTTTGCATTATTTTTTGAGCTGATGAGCTGGTAGGATATGTGAGAGAGTCAAATGGATGAACCATGGCCAATCGCTTTATTCGTTTTCAGATCATAGTTGAGGGTCATAGAATCACCAAAAAATGCCAGATAATAGTTCTGAATATGCTAACTTTGAAAATTGAGGCAAGTCCAACATTAAAGTCATCCGAGAATTACTATGCTTTTCTTTCAAGGAAACTGCGTGCCCACAAATACATATACGAGGGTCTCAATTAGACTAAATGGGGTTAACCGTCAACCATCAAACGGCCTAAATTTTAACCGTCAACCGTCGAATGAGGGAAATATTAACCGTCAAGCGTCAAAAAAATTAACCGTCAAATACACTCTGAAACAATTTTTTTCTACAAGTTATTTTTTCCAAATGCGCGTATTTTTCATGCAAGACGTCATAACAATTTCATTATTTCAATACCGTTAAAACTTTATAAAAGTCATAGTGAACTTCATGATTGTCCAGAACTGCTGGCTCGTCGCAAGGGTAGGTTCGATTTCCACCATTTTTGGCTGGGATTAGGGAATGCTTCAGAATGACCTGTATAAGTATCAGAGGTCCCGCTGGCTTTTGGAAAGTGGAATGAATTTTTATTTACTGAGATAACTCTTATTTCAAGGAATGTGCATGTTGTTCTAAATTACGCAAAATTTGCATCAAGCTAATGTAAAGAGTTTACGTAGTTTTAATTTCTTTTTTAAAGCCTGGACTTTAAACCAAGACAAATTAGAGAAGAGACATAGAGTCCGTTAAAAACAGAAGGTAAAAAGAAAAGAAAACAAAAACAAAAACAAAAGAAAAAGAAATAAAAAGAAAAGAATAAATGTAAAGAGTTTAAGTAGTTTTCTCACTCGTTGAAACCTGAATTTTAAGCCAAGACACGATGAGAAGAGAAATAGAATCAATTAAAAAAAGAAAATAAAGAAAAAAAGAAAAGTTGTTGTCGCAGGCAGGACTCGAACCCGTTACCCAAAGAAATTAGTATGCAAATTTTATGTAAAAACCCAAAAAAATCGGACCATGCATCCAGACAAATCGCTGAATCATCGCATGTTACGTATAGGATGGAGATTTCGACCCCTTCCGCGCTATCCGGTAGAACGCAGCGAGCTTCGCAGTCAAAGAGGGAGGAAACAGTCGGATCCTAGGCCATAGATAACTGAACCTTACCACTAGGCTAACTGGTCTACTGAGGGATTTAGAGAACAAAGTAACCTAGTGTATCCTGTGAATTAGTTATCTATTGTTGTGCAAATTACGCGATCCCGTGGCGCAGTTGGAAAACCCTTGAACTGTGAAGCAAATGAGCAAATGTAAGAGCCGGGTTCAAAACCGAGCTCGGGACCCATCTTTTTTTTCAGGGTTTTTTTTTTCTCATCTTTTTTTTTTAGTTATTTTTTTCGTCTCAAAATCCAAATTAGTTGTTAATTAAAAGAGAGAGAGAAAAGGGAGAAAAGATTATGAAAGAGTAGAAATTAAAAATGGTGAAGTTGTTAAAACTAAGAAATCGTTAAAATAAATAGCTAAAGTTTAGGGTTTTGATAAATCATAATTCACCAGCATTTACCAAAGGTTCATTTAGAGATAAATGCAACAATGCGACTGTAGTTTCTTAGGGAAAGTAGTAGTACGCAGTCTAAGCTAAACGGCTATTTCCTGTGGGAAGGGAGGGGGTTCGTTCGAACCTTCGAACCACAATATTCATCATGAAAATTTATTTGCATCTCCACATTTTCAGTGATTGATGAATAGCGTGTTGATCAATAAAACATCTCGATATTTTACACTATGTCCTACTTATTTGTCCAATTTTGGCTTGAAAAGGAGTACCAGTACTTACCACTGAAATGTCCCTTAAAATAAACAGAATCACTCTATCTGAATCCTTTTGGTTACAGCGTTTTTTGTAAATAGCTTTTTGTGTATGCGTAAAATTTACATGATTGACGTCCATCTAATGCAAACTGCAATGTTCATGTCTAGTGGTCACAATTCATTGGAATGGGCGGAACACTTCAGTTTACTACTTGATGTTCAATTTACATGTAGAGTAGAATTCGATTTCGTATGACTGTGAAAACGGCACCGCACGGTCACAGCACGGTTACGGCAGGAATTTCGAATGTTTTTATAGAAAACACGGCACTGACACGGTCACGGCACGCGGCGCGGTCCGTTTCACACTCATACGAAATGTGCTCTAATACATTTGATGTTCGTAACTTTCTACAAATAGAAAATGAACTGTCATGCACTATTTCGACTGTTTTTAAAAAAATCAATATTCTAATATACACGTTCGAAATTTGAATATTGAATTAAGATTTAAGATTTATTAATGCATCATGTTTCGGTTTATTTGTTCATTAGGGGAGGGGGACTTATATATAATTATTATAAGTAATACCATGACCCTGAGGGATATTAGTGATTAAATGTCCCCGAAGCCGAGGGAGGTTTAGTGGAAGTCCCGAGGCCGTAGGCCGAGGGACTTTTACTAAACCTCCCGAGGCTGAGGGGACATTTAATCACTAATATCCCGAAGAAGTCATGGTATTACTTTGTAATACCATGATCACCGAGGAAATAAACGAAATATACTTTGCTGTTTGTTCATCCAAAACTTGAAAATATTATACAATTCTTTTACCAATTGTGCGTAACGCTGTTCTCTGGGGACTTTCGAAAATAGATTTCTTTGTTATATACTTACAATGAACAAGTATTTATAGGTTGTTAATCAATTCGAAAGCTAAATGCTTTCTTTGTGTCGTTATGCTCATGCGCAAAATAGAACGCATAGATCCCACACGCGTAAGAGTGTGCAGTGGTAAGAGGTATCGGTGCGTTAGAAAGTTATAGAGTTTCGGGACAGCGTGCAAAGTTGTCCCGATCGTCCCGATGATTGTGTTAAATGAGGGACAACCACTCATGAATAACATGAGGGACGATTAGTTCTAATCGTCCCTCATTAATTATGGATGAGGGACGATTAGTTCTAATCATCCCTCATTCATAATTAATGAGGGAAAATTAGAACTAATTTTCCCCCTTTCTATTCATGAGGGAGGGATGTTAGCGATTAAACGTCCCTCCAAAAACAATAGATCCCGAGGTGATCATGGTATTATATATATAATTATTCACTCGGTCCACTAGGAGACTCCTTGATGCCAATATATGTTTAAGCCAAATAGTTCACACAAAAATTGTCATAAATGCAACGCGGAGTCACAACGTTGTCCCTTCTCAAAAGGAAATCAAATCAAATATCCTGAATTTACTTTCATAGTCCCAACGGTTCAACCACCGCAATTGATTCATTTACTATCAATGGTGTGTCAGATTACATCCAGTTCTTCTTCTTTTTCAAAGCAGAATAAGGACATAAATCATTCGCAAATCCGTTTGAAAGGTTGAAAGTTCACCCAGGGTCCCCTATACCTTTTTCGTGAAACGTGAATGGCTGATTTATTTTGACGTGAAACGTGATTTAAGGTCTAAAATCTTTTTGCATCCATATGAAAGCAACTTTTGATTTTTTGTGAACGTGAAAGAGATTTTTTAATTATCTGTGACGCGTGATATTTTTGCGTGATTTCATTTTGCAATGGGGTATAGGGGCCCTGTTCACGGCTCCAGTACGTGTCTAAATGTTTATCATCGTTTGGTCTGTTCAATCTTCCCTCTTATGATCATGAATACTTTTTGATCTTTCCCTTTTTCCTACATTGTCTCCTCCACATGTGTAGCAATTACTTGACAAAATGATGGTTTTAGAAGAATTTTTGTCTTGTAATTAAGTTCATGCAAACGCTGCACACTTCCCATGCACACTGTACAACTGGTTGTCAAAACGAGGAAATATCAAAAACTATTTATAAGAGGGAAGATTGAACAGACCAAATGATGAAAAACATTTAGACACGTACTGGAGTGAACTTTCAACCTTTCAAACGGATTTGTGAATGATTTATGTCCTTACTCTGCTTTGGAAAAGAAGAAGAACTGGATGCAATCTGACACACCATTGAGAGTAAATGAATAGTATTGACTGAGTTGGGATATGAAAGTAAATTCAGGATATTTGATTTCCTTTTGAGCCGGGACAACGTTGTGACTCGTTGCATTTATGACACTTTTTGTGTGAACTATATATTTGGCTTAAACATTGGCATCAAGGAGTCTCCTAGTGGCCATTAAATAATTATATAACTGATGAGTTTTCGTATTCTTATTCCTTGTAAAAATGTCGGTCAAATAAGGTGACAGACTGCAGAGAGGACGCAGGCTTCCCGGGGGGGGGGGGGGGGGGGGGGGGACTCCGATCGTAAATGGACGGGGATGCTCGTCGTACCTTTTAGGGGTCAAAATCTGCAATCTGGTACCTTTTAGGGTGTCTCAGACTTAAGTGGACTTTTAGGGACTGTTTTGGGGTAAATAAACTACCTAAAATAAGCATGAAAGGGACGATTTCGATGATCTGAATTGAATCTTCAAAGCACATCGATAACAAAGTGTTTCATTACTTTATTAATTCTTTATTATTGTTTTGAATTGGTACCTTTTAGAGGTAGAAATGAATTGTTGCCACTCCCACTCAGGTACCTTTTAGGGGTCATTTTCAAAATTTCCGACGAGCATCCCCGTCCTCTTATACATAGGAGTCCCCCCCCCCCCCCCCCCCCCCCCCCCCCCCCCCCCCCCCACTCGGGGCAGGTTTGTAGTAGACTTTCAGTCGCTAAAGAAAAACAAAACTTTACTGTCTTCATCAACTGCCTGCCTTTGAAGAACTGTATTGTGAATGTATCATGGCAAAAATTGATGAATTTTTTCATTCAAAGAACCTAATATATAACAGTCCAAAATATGACATCAGTTTTAGGTAATGGTTTGAAAAATAACGAGTACTATGAAAGTTTATTTTGCATCTGTTTCACTGTCACTTTGTGATTGTTGTATTTTCTTGTAATTAAACTAATGATTTATCTAAAAAATAGGGTTGATCAGTTGATGAAAATTATTTTTGACATAAATCTGGCCGAACAGTACACTTTTGTAAAGAAATAGCTTTTTTCGCTTTGTTTTCAACTTTTAATATGCAATCGGACTGGTTATTACCGGAGAATCTAGACTGGTCCGAGATGTGATCTAACCAATCAAATCGCTCGATAATTTGCCATAGTGTCCAGGCTCCAAAATACACGGTCATATAACAGTGTCATATATTAGTTTATCCTGAAATATTGTACTTCATTTGGAACCATATCGATGTATACACGATATATAAGACACCAAATAAAAATCTGTCTGCCTGTCTGTATTGTAGGGGGCGGGGGTTGGTAATGTTTGCAAGAGACTCACTCTGATTGTTGCCGTGCACTGAATAATTGAAAGCCCCCTAACACTGAATATTCATAAATCTTCGATGCTCAGTGACGACAGATCACAATCATTCACTATTATACCATCCGCGGAGACTAAGGCATCAAAGATGAGAGAGAAGACGGCAAAAAAAGAAAAAAACAAAACAAAACAAAACAAAAACAAAAACAAACAAAAACAAACAAAACAAAAACAAACAAAACAAAAACAACAAACAAACAAACAAAAACCCTCATAATTTATTAGTAACCATACGTGACTTGTCTACATGAACCTCAATCCACGAGTTGTATTAAGGGCCATTATTATTTGATTAATAAGATTAACTTGAGCCCTACCATATCTCTAATAATTGTTCTCAGTAACCATAAAAGTGCATTAGCCTTATTAGCATAAGTTCATTTGAATAGTGGATTCGCTCTATTCAAACACTAGATTATCATGTCATTGTTAATAAAATAGAACTACCATCATCTTACCAATATCAAAATATGTTTGTTTGTTTGCGTAAACTCTGAATCGAAGAGACTTTAAACTCTCGGGCTGACGTGAAACTCTCCCAAAACCAAAGGAACTGAGTGCTCGTTGAAGGCCAGAAAATTTATCAGCTCAGTCGAAATCGTTCTTTAATTAAAAACGCTGTAAAATGCAGATGAAAAATGGAAAGCTATTTTGCAGTTCTTTAGACGTTAAGACCTTATAATCCCTTTCAGATATCACGTTGATTCTTTCGAGAGTCTTACCATTAATCAGAAGTGTTGAAAACCGTAGAAAACACTCAATGAATATCGAAAACGCCTAATTAAGCAGACACACGAAACAAGTTAAAATTGCTCATCCATTTTCCTTATTACAGTGCGGAATTGAAGTCAAGAATTTGCGGAAAAAATGACCGACTCGTTTATTGTGCAAGCATCCTCGCTATTCGTCTTTTCGTCTGAGTTTGGAGAAAGCAAGAATGTTGATGGTCAATCCAAGAGTGTAAACTACAATGTTGATGTTGTAGGCGAGAAACTATGCTCTCTAAACACGAACGACGACAACTTGTTTTATCAAGAATCAGTTGAGCCAACTCAGTCATCAACCTATGCCATTGAATACGCAGAAAAAGACATACCTCTGGTATCTGATATTAATAGTAATCTTATTCCGAAACAAGAACGTGCGAGCATTATCGACAAAATCAAACAATCGTCCCCAAAGTTTAGGCGTAAGCTAGATGCACAGACTTCTAAAGCACATTTAAAGCTCTTGCTACCAGGGAAAGAAAAACGACAAGATTGTCAAGATTGCAAAGAAACTACCAAAACTATCGCGATGGTGTCGCCAAAAATAGCCAGGAAACAGCTTCAAGAAGGATTAGATAGTGGGAGTCCAGAATCTCCGAAATATTTTCCCGGAGAAGAAGACGTTTCTAGCAATGCTGGATTATCATCAGTAGGAAAGAAAATATCGAGGAAAGCAAAAATTGCTTTTAAAAGACTAAAAGATAATGGTGTCAACACCAAAATGGCGTTGCCTGGCAACCTATACAGTCTGTCTTCTGATTCGCCCGTACCGAGCCGTACTGAAAACGAGGAAGCTGGTTTCATTCATAAAAAGAAAGCATTTTTAAGCAATGAGAAACTGAAAGTGAAGAATGGCAACCCAAAATCTCCTCGAATAAAAAGGAGATACTTTTGGCCCAATGCTTCCGGTGATTCCAACTCTTTCAGAATTCCAAGGCCTATTTCTCCACTCGCAAAAGTAAAACAGAATCATTTTGCAGGATTTCGGCGCTCATCAGTGCCTGATGAGGTTTTAAGCCGCAACCTAGATGCATTCCATTCGGCAAAGAAAGCGGAAGAAGAAAAGCCATCGAGCTCGCACGGTAGTACTGAAAACGAGGATGACGATTTATATCAGAGAATGCAAACATTCTTTAGTAATGATAAACTGAACTTGAAAAATAGCAACCCAAAATCGCCTCGAAGAAAAAGTCAAGACTTTTGTCCCAATGATTCCGGTGATTCCAGCTTCCTCAGAGTTCCAAGTCCCATGGAAATAGATCTACCACTGGTAAGCCCCTCGACGGTTTCTCCATTTGCAAACGGAAAACGACATCCTTTTGCACGATCTCGGGCTTGCTCAGTACCTGACCTAAGGCAGAACCTTGAAGCATTCCATTCAGCGAAGAAAGCAAAAGAAGCGGCATTTTCTAAAGAAAAACGACATCCTTTTGCAAGATTCCGGTCGAGGCGCTTATCAGCGCCTGACGCGGTTCTAAGGGAGAATCTTGAAGCTCTCTTGGATTCAGCGAAGAAAGCTAAAGAAGAAAACTCGCACAGTAGTGCTGAAAACGAGGATGATGATTTGTGTCAGGGAATAAAAATATTCGTAAATAACGATAGGCTAGAATTGAAAAATGGCAACCCACAGTCCTCTCGAATTAAAGCGGGGAAAGACGTTCGGCCAAACGCTTCCAGCGATTCCAACTTTCTCAGAATTCCAAGTTCTATGGAAATGGATCTACCTCCACTTGCAAAAGGTAAACGACATCTCTTTGCACGATTTCGGCGGACTCGCTCAGTACCTGATGTCGTTCTAAGGCAGGACCTTGAAGCATTCCATTCAGCTAAGAAGGCAAAAGAAGCAAAGCTGCAAAGTAAGCCTATTAAAGAGAAAAAGACGACATATATTCAGCGCGCACTTTCGACGCATAGTGACAAAGAAATTCAAGAAAAAATGCTGATTATTCTAAGAGAACACATAGAGTACTTAGATGAGTATGTTCCAGACGTTTGCAACAGTATAGGACGGTCTTTGAGTGAGAATATTAAGAAATATCTTCATTCCATTGAGAAACCAACAGATTGTCCGCACAAATATGCTTGTTTGGTGTACATTGGTGCCGTGAGGGATTGTGGGATTACTGCAGCCGCGCGGGCCTTGTGGAATCCAGTTGAAGATCGGTTTATTGTGGCTGATATTCAAAGCAAGACGATTTATGCTATTGCTATTGTATTGGCTATTCCCAGCTAAGGAAGGAGCCTACACGTGACCAGAGCTGCATGGATGATTTCGCTCAGCCATGACATTTTTGTATAGTCCATCACTGTGCAAAAATTTTTGTTTATTTTTCTATTAAAAAATCAAAAACCTTCAGTTCCCTTATGACCTGGTTTGCATTATTTTTTGAGCTGATGATCTGGTAGGGCTCATAATGTGTAAAACATTGTTCAATATTTCTATTGAAAATCATTCATTTTTTTCATGCAATCGAGCTGATAATATATAAATTAAAAGTCAAGTTAAATGGTTTGCCCCTGAAGCTTGGTTTTCACTAATGACGAAGCTAAGTGCTACTTAGAAATTAAAATACACTTTTTTTTTTCAAAAAACATACACGTACTGGGCTCAAGCCTACGGTGACTCAAAATGGACAATGGGTGAAACAGTATATATAACCACAAATCAAGCTCTTTGGTGCTTAAATTCGACCAAGAGGCAAGTAAAATTTGCATTTTTTCCAATGCATGTTATGTTAAAAAAACCTTTAGCATCATGTATGGAACAATGCAAACTTTACCAGCATGCATCTAGGTCGAACTTGCGCACCAAAGAGCTTGATTTGTGGTTAATATATATACAACCAAAAAGGTCGTGGCTAGATGGGATCTTCGCAAACAAGGTTTGGTTAGGTTTAGGGTTAGTATTTGGGAAGACTTTGTAGAAATAAGCACCCAAGTACCTTGAGATTAGGTTTAGGGTTAGTATTAGGGAAGACTTTGTAAAAACAAAGCCCTTAAACTAGCCCTAAAACTAACCAAACCTTTTTTGCGAGGATCCCATTTAGCCGCGACCAACCAAAAAGCGAGTAACTTACATTAACCCATAATGCTTTATGGTCTTGTCGCGTGGGCATAGCCCTGCATTTACCAGTCTTTTCTGCAAAGATGTATCATGAATGATACAGACCAAGTGCCACATTATAACATCATAACACTTTGGAAAGTGAGGAATGGACAAGAAAAACATGCAAAATTTCTTTTTCATTAGTACTGTTGTCTCTTTTGACATCATCATTATTAATGAACTTTAAAATTGAATGAACTTCAGGAGTGGATTTAGGGGATGCAAGGGGTGCGCACCCCCCTCCCTCCATGAGACGACTTTTCTTCTCTATATTTTTCCAAAATATCCTGTTGATGGTTTTCGATTTCTATAACGCTGCACCCCCTGAAGAAAATCCTGGATGCACCCCCCTGAACTTTACACTTTTCACTTTTGCTAAAGATAAAAATCCACCCCATTTTATTTCGGGTTCATTTTATCAGTTCGGGTAAGTCGTGTGGCTTGATACCGACAACGTTTATTGAAATAGGTGTATGTGCAGCTGAGCGCTTCAGTGATTTCTACCCATACACCTTTTCGGTCTTACGCGTAGTCGCGAATACCTACAGCCACAACGTTTTTTCAAACGACTGTAAGGAGATCCAGGTGTGTCACAAGAGCTCATGCAGCGTGGAACAAAAGGAAACAATGTCAGAATAACAGATTGTCTAATTCCCTACATTCCTCAAGGGAATTGATTGGGGACTTTTTTATATAAAGAGCTTCCAGGAGTCTCAAATTCACAGTCATTCTCTCTATCAGTAACAGAGACGATAATGCTAGTGTCGATGCTAGTGTCTCTGTTACGCGCGGCTACATGCATGAACTCTTGTGACACCTGGATCTGAATGATGCCGTTGAACGGCGAAAGTCCAGACAATTAAGATCAAGATTACAAACCATTATACAAGTAAACTACTTAATTTCCCCTCATTGTTGCTTTATTGAGAAAGGTTGTCAATACAAAGGATTTTTTCTGTACAATACAATACAATACAATACAATACAATACAATACAATACAATACAATACAATACAATACAATACAATACAATACAATACAATACAATACAATGCAATGCAATGCAATGCAATGCAATGCAATGCAATGCAATGCAATGCAATACAATACATGATCTAAAATTAATATTATAAAACTTAAAAAAGTCAAAGTCCATGATATCTTTTCATCATTTCACGTTTAGAGCTCTTCTTTCTTAGTCTTCGGTTTTTTCCCACTGTGTAACCACCCCTTGTACAACTCCTCGGACCCAGCCTTCCCGATGATGTCAAACCACAAGTTTGCAATCCATTTTGTTCCCTCAGTTACGTCACATCCACCATGGTATGTTGTCTTGTCTAGTTTTCCAAGCCATCCTGTTAGAAAGTTTGAATAAGAATAAGTGTTTGAAAATGATCCATGTGAAATGTCCGTCTTTGACCGTCTTTTAGAGACAGAATTAAGTGACTTTTGAACATTTAAGGTAATTCCTCTGTTTTGCACCGCGCACGCCTACTGCGCATGGTTCAAAAAGCATAAATCGCGACTTTACCATCAACTTCTTCCTTCCCTCCTTAATTTCTTCCTTCATTTTTTTGAAAGTAGCAGTTGCATTTAGTTTCCTACCTGTTCTGGGATTCCTGTGGTGGTTATACCACATAATTGCTTTGCCTTTCTTTGGTTTTATAGCTAAATTACCATCATAGCAATGTCTTGCTAGATTAAGTTTGTGTCCTTCTACCTTCAAAGCCTAAAATAAAAGTATTACAGATTGTTATATCATAAGTATAAGCCTAACAGAGCCTCTGGCAGTCGCTCAACCCTGGCTAAACAGACACATTTGATTTGATTTCATTTCATTTCATTCTGATTGTGGGCAGGAATCGATTCTAGGCAGTACAACATCCATAAGCTAGCTACCAAATGTCCTTACTTAAATTCTACATTTCACCAAGAGACCATAATACTAAGAGAGCGAAGCTCGGTATTGATGTCTGCGCGATGTTCGCGGCGACTAATTATATAAGGCTATTTTTAGTAATTTCGCCATCGCGCCTGTAAGTCTCCAAACGATAGAATTTGACACGCGGACGGGACCGTTTGCTTTCGGCTTTTGAATTCCACTGTTTGAGAGCCTTGCGCGCGCGATGGCGAAATTACTAAAATACCCTTACCGCCGCGAACATCGCACAGACATCAATACTGAGTTTCGCTCTCTTAGTATTATGGTCTCTTGATTTCACGCACTTTTTGATTTATAAACTTTACTTCATGTGATGTCGTTGTTAATATCTTACCTCTTCGGAAAACGTTTTGTTGTTCGCAAAAGGAAATGCCGTCTCGCCACCTTCTTTTGGTTCGTTGAGGAACACAAGAACAGTCATGTACCTGTAAAGGTAAAATGGAAATGTCAAATGATATATTAGAGTAGCTTTTAAAGGTGAAATTAAAAGACAAAGGCAGTTGAACCAATCACTAGTCAGTCAGTCAGTTAGTCAGTTGGTCAGTCAGTCAGTCAGTCAGTCAGTCAGTCAGTCAGTCAGTCAGTCAGTCAGTCAGTCAGTCAGTCAGTCAGTCAGTCAGTCAGTCAGTCAGTCAGTCGGTCAGTCAGTCAGTCAGTCAGTCAGTCAGTCGGTCAGTCGGTCAGTCAGTCAGTCAGTCAGGCTGTCAGACAGTCGGTCAGTCATTCTGTCTGTCTATCTGTCTGTCTGTCTGTCTGTCTGTCGGTCGGTCATTCTTAAATGAATCAATGAAGAAATGAAGAAATGACATACCTACAAAGGCGACAATTTTCATCTCTATGCAGTGTACAGCACGGTTTTTTATCGTCCAAATCATCAGAGTCATGATGGCTGTGATAATGACCATGAACACCGTATTTCACAACCTATCAAAAACATCATCTTATCAGTGTATTAATAAGTCAGGCGTTGAAACTTGTTTGGCCCACTCTAATATAGATCCGGTCCAGAACTTATTTACTATCAAGCATCAAGTGCATTATCTGAAAAGCTTTCTTCGACATCAACTCAAAATCTCAAATCTAGTTTCAGATTGGACCACCGGTATTATGTATGGGACTAGCCATTTCTGTTTTTCAAGGGGTCCCATATGACAATATCCCAATTCAAATGTACCTGTACGGGCTCGCTGTTTCTAATAATGTGTTTTGGTAGACCAGTCAAACGATGTAACCTGAAAAAGTCATTTCATTTATAAGCGACTTCAATTTGGTCCTCATAGATAACTAGCTTTGCATATCCACTTTGTTAGATAGATTGCGTGACCGACTTTGTGTTAAACGTACACTATAGTATCAGGATCAGATCCAGGATTTTGCAAAGGGGGTGTCCCAAATAGACCTCTCGAGAGACGTCACATCCAAGATGGCGGCCTCCTAATAATGGAATATGATGATGTCATCTCGCATGGCGCTAGAGAGGTGTCCGGTGCACTTATGGACACCCCCTGGATCCGTTCCTGAGTATACAAGCACTTCTTTAGAAATAGCTCTTTGTTTCGTTCTTTGCTTACGTCGCTCATCCACGAGTTAACAAGAACGTGACTCAACTTTGAGATTACGTGACTGTTTGTGTGACTTTACCGTACCTTCCATGGAAGTCTGCCAACAATGGATACTTGGGATTGTCATGGAACATCCAAGCTTGCTCGCTGTTACGACTGCGCATGTGGGGTATTTCTCGTAGTCTGTCAAAGTATGACGTAATTGCTGGGACCGTGACTCTTTTAAATTCTTCAAAACTTATTACACCTAGAAAAACAAGTACCAGGTCAATGCTGTTTCCCATGGAATGACCGTGTCGTAGCGAATTATCATATACTCTTCTCGTTTATAGATTGCTCCCTTCCGGTTTGTCCATCCCTCACCCTGTGATCCCGAGTTTGTGATACCCCGATATCGGGTCTGTGAACCCGATCGCGGGGATATGATACCTGATCCCGGATATGGAATAATATTGATCATCATATGACCCGTACTTGGTCCCGCGCGCGCTCTTAAGAAAACCTTTGGAAATAGACACGTGACGGGACACGTACGGATTTTCGAAGGTGTCCCAGAAAAACCGTATCCGGACCCGGACCGTACCAGCGCGCGCGTCCAACATTACGATAAGATGATCAAAAAGAGTTCTGTCTTGCCTTCCCACTCGGTCAATAAGTACATATATTATGTAGTACTAATGAACATGTTATGAGGGCAATACTGGTATAGGTGAAAAGACATTGTTTACAGCAATTATATAAACAGCATTCACAAGCAAACAGTGGTAATCTTAATGATTGTGCGCGGTGAATATTGATGGATGATAGTGATTGTAGTGGTACAGTGGGACCTGATCCATACTACGGCCATCCCTAAGACCTTGGAAAGTGGTCGTTATATAGAGGGTGGCCACTTAACAGAGGGTCATTATATATATTGTATATAGTGATTGTGGTGGTACAGTGGGACCTGATCCATATTACGGCCATCCCTAAGACCTTGGAAAGTGGTCGTTATATAGAGGGTGGCCACTTAATAGAGGGTCATTATATATATTGTATATAGTGATTGTGGTGGTACAGTGGGACCTGATCCATATTACGACCATCCCTAAGATCTTGGAAAGTAGTGGTCGTTATATAGAGGGTGGCCACTTAACAGAGGGTCATTATATATATTGTATAAGGGTTATTATATAGGTTGCACTAGCAGCTACGTCAGTACAAATAAAATATTCTCGTCTACTCACCATCATGATCTAAGTCCATTTCCAAATCATCAAACCTTTAAATAAAGAACGAAATTGTAAGAAGTCAATAACAGATCAAGTCATATACTCTGAGTATTACCTCGTCCAACACTAACTCCCCTACCTCGAACCCCCTGAAGTTACTAAGAGCTGCCTTGGGACAGCAAGGATACGAGATATCTGATAGCAATAAACTACAAATGATATTAAAAATGGTTTTGTGTTCGAGATAACGGGGTCCTCGAGATAACCATGTTCAAGATATCGAGGTTCTACTAATATTCAATGGATACCATTACAAATTAACTTACATCTTGAGGATGTCCTCTTCAGTAACATACAAATCGGACTTGCCTGGCAGCCATGCAATCTAACATTTGACAATAAAGGCTCATTGGATAAAACCATCATGGGTGACGCAAGGCGTCAGGAGGAGGGGAGGGGAGGGGAGGGGAGGGTAAGGGTGTCTTCCCTAATTTACCAGTTTATGAATGTCCGAAACGCTTTGGGCCACCGAGGATGTAGAGAAACTAGAGCATGCAGATTTCGTATGAGTGTGAAACGAACAGCTCGCGCCGTACCGTGACCGTGTCAGTGCCGTGATATCTACACAAACAATCGAAATTCGTAAATGTGCCGTGACCGTGCGGTACCGTTTTCATAGTCATACGAAATCTACTCTAGATCGGGTGTCACATCTTGAATGACAACAAGACCTGTCTTGTTAGGTCAATCTATGGTTTTCTTTAGAGTTAATCCTAGGTTAGCGCTAATCGTCTTTAGAACAACCGGGCCCTGAATTACAAGTTTTTAAAAGATTGTTCAGTTCTGGTTAAAAGCTCATAATATACATATACATTTCTAACCTCTCTTGGGGTTATGAAGCCATCTTTATCGTAATCCCATTCATTGAAGGTCTTCTCTGAGGTTTCTTCATTTATCTCTGCCTCGTCTTTGATTTGTGGACTTCTCTTGAAACCAACGCGCTTAGCGTAATTAAGAAGGTGGTCGCACTCCTCTGCTGTCATGAACTTTGGGATTTCTTTAAAAAAATGAAATTATAAAGTTAATTTTTGTAATTTGTCTTTACTTTTTTGGGAGGAGGAAATATTCATCGTGATTCAAAGAAAGATGAATTTTCCGTTTTTGTGTCCGTGTGCTAGCCTTGAAGCTTAGTCGTCCTCCTAGACATTAGCAAAAGGATCCTGGAAAGAGAAGCAAGAAGTGGCTGTATATGGATGAGGCTAGAAGGGAGGGGAGGCAGTTCGACGGACAATTAGTACAAAGTGATCAGTTGGAAGGCTTTTACTAGTTAAGCCCATGATCAGGGGCGTGCCCAGGGGTTTTGTAAGGGAGGGGGGGGGGGGGAAAGGGGGTTCTAGGTTGTTTGATTCCATGCCAACAAAGAAAATCAGTAATTATTGTTGCTAAAAGCACAAAGGGTAATCATAAAAAGGTTTTGTTTCATAGAGATACGAAAAACAATATCCGTGCTTATTTATCTATTCAGCGATTACACACTCATTTGTAAAAAAGTTTGGTTGAGCACGCCCCCTGATGATCAAGCATCTCGGATATATCCGACTATATATCAAAGTGATGAATTTGAGATTGCATCAAGTAGCAATAAGACTACTGAACAGCAGTGCGCAGTGGTGGTGCTAAAAATAGCCCGCATAATAGATGCATGCATGACTCCAACAAACAATATGAATCTGTAATCTGAAAATGTTGCTTATACTCAAAACTAGATTCTGTACCAAGAGTTTACTCGTGCCCAGGTGGGATTGAGCTATTACTTGAATGCAGTGTATCATGAAATCATAATAGTTATGCTATACAGTTGGAGTGGTTTATCTGGCAGCCTAAATAACAAAATAAAAGGCAAAAGAACAACATTCAAATAAAGCAGAAGCGATTTTGGACATTGAAAAGTTGGTGTGGGGTTCCTGTGTTTATTAAAAATAATACGAATGTGCTTGATTGCATGGGCAGTATAAGAATTCAAGAATACTTAAAGTTTTAATCTTTCAAAGTATCTTATTTTAAACTATTTTAAATGACCGAATACAAATATTGTTCAGCTTCTGCAATCATTTCAAAACGTACAAAAATCAAACTCTGGAACAAAATTAGCTGCTCATCGAGCTTAAAATTAAACACATCCATATAATAGCCATACGGAAATCAGAGTCAAAAGTTAATACACAGTCTTATTTGCAAAATGTAATGTTACTGAATTCTAATACACAAATTGTGAATGGGTTCATTATATAGCGCGACTTTCTCGTCCCGTGCATCAGTGATTCCCAAAGGATGATTTAACATAAATCTACACAACAATGGCTATTGTTCAGACTGGACTACTATAAGTACCAAAATTTTGCTGCTACGTCATCCGTAGGATGCAGTGGCGCAACGCGTGGAATTAGCTACAAATGGACTAGGACCCGGCTAATTTCTCCCTCACTGGCCCGGCTTGCCGGGTTAGCGTTCTAACTTGTGTTCTGCCGAAGGATAACGGGGTTGGGGCCGAAATCTTCAGCCGTACCGTAAATCAATGCGATGATTCAGCTCCTCTGGTGTCTGGATGCATTGTCCGGGATTTTTTGCCGTTTGGGGTAGCCGGTTCGAGCCTCCGCAGAAGCAAATTGTTTTTTTCTTTTTTTCACTCCAAATATTTCCTTGATATTTTTCTTCACCCTTTTCCCTCTTTCATGCCTTCCTAAAATGTTTACCTCTGATTTTTTGCGCATGGGCTGACTGCGCAATAATAGAACCACAGGTAGCCCAAGCTAGGAGAAGGGAGAAGGGGGAAAGGAGAAAGAGAAAACCGAACAGAACAAGGACAAAACCAAAAACAAATCTTGACCGATCTTTACCACATTTCTAGCTTTTCAAACACCTCACTTCTGGGTACAGTTCTGCAGATTCTCGACATACACGATAGATTGATAGAAACTGCAAACCTCGACTCGTGCGGCTAGAGGCCTCGGCACGAGTAAAAATGGCAATAAAATCCAAAGTACCGAAATCGTACTCAAGGAAATGAAAAAATTGGTTTGTTTGTCTGTCACTGTGCGCTTGGCTATTATTCTTACCAAATATAGGGGGCTTGGTACTGAGTGTTATTATCTTGGTGACATGAGCGCGGTTGCCAGGTGACGGTTGGAAGATGTTGTAGTCACGTGAATATCCAACCTAATAAGGAAATAAGAACAACCTAGGTAAATCCTTGAAAAGGAACTAACCAATCAGCGTGAAGTGAACTTGCACAACTTGTTAGCATTTCCCCGACAGGAGAAAATTGCTGCTCTGACCGGGGATAGGGACTCCAACTAAAGCATTGCTCAATATACACCTATGTCGAAAAAGGTTGTCGTACGAAAGGCCTCAAGCCAACGCGACTAGACCGAAAAGGAGTATGGGTAGTTGCAAAACTTCGCTCTCTTTTCAGCCTTGGTCGTAATTTTTAACATAAACAAATTAAGTTCTTTGATGTACTGAGGTCAGAGCAAGCTAGATTTGAATTGTCATGTAAATATTTGCGTAGTTTTATAACTTTTATAGTAATTTCTACTCATGCTTCCTTTCAGGTGAGTCGCGTTGGCTTGTGGCCTTTTGCCTGACAATGTTTATTGAAGCCTGGAATAGGTGTATATCTAACGTATACTTCCTCCCCTACAATAGCAAACACCAAAATTTGACAAAGGGCTTTGAGGCGGGTTAATTTGCTTGTTTTAATTCAACTACGGAACAATTTTTATTATTAAAATGAGCCAATTTAGTCATCTTTAGGAACTGACAGGTTTTACAAGGATAGCGGCTTGCAATTTTACAGGTTTTGCACTGAAAATGTATGTTTTAGAGTAGATCTAAATATTGTACAGTTTGTTGAATGTTAGTTTATGCAAATGTTAGTCAAACTATTGTTATTTATAAGACTTCATCACAATCGTTATCAGAATTTCCACTGGTATTTATTATATATATCTAAGTCGCGAAGTCTGTCGGCTCAGTGTTTCTCAGAAAGTGAATCCTTCGTTCTTCCTCCAAAATTCTCCTTCCTTGTAAACACCAGTATTATAAATCTATAAATTCAGGTACCAACACTGCACTTCGTCCCCGTGAATTAGGGATTTAATTTTATCACAGGAAATTGAAATTAAATAAAAATCCCCGAAACAATATATTTCTTATTCATAACTGGTATTTCAGATTGTCAAAACATTGTTTCTGTAGCAACCAAACCGGTTATACATTCTTCTTTAAAAAGGATTAATTAAGCAGGTATCATATTGCAACACGTGCACAGATTTACAAGGACGTCGAAAATTTTCATTTTTATTGCTAAGAAATTTGTGCGTGAAACAAAATCAATGGTTTGTCTTTGTGTGCAGCTGTTTTCACTAAATTCGAGAACTTTTTTTGCCTTGTGCTAACACTACATAAGTGACAATTATTAAAAAGAAATCTAAAAAAGAATAATTTTAAAGATTCTAAGACGTTTGTATCAAAAGATTAAGTTTAATGCAAAAAGATTGATTAGTTTTGAAACTGATATATGAAAAGATATATGCAACATTATTAAACAATTTTATTTATAGCTATATAAAAGGCATTAAGCCAGTCCTCGTGTGTTTCCTAAAGATAAATTACGGAAGCCTGACGGCATCTCCTCTATTTCCGTCTACAAATTCAAGAATCCATTCGAAGTGCGGTTTAA